>JAXDDX010000016.1:1920000-2022500 GCA_034670405.1 Hoplostethus atlanticus | reverse complement strand
ACATGTGCGCTTTCGGGCCGCCCACAAAGCATTTGGAGACGCCTCTTATCCAGCGCGCACCTTGAACGAGCCAAATGAAGTGACCGCGCCCTGGCAATGCGCGCACAGGAGCAACCTCGTATGCTTGATATATTATTTCATGAGACATTTATGATGTGTTTCTACTTGTAATATTATCAGTGATATGTGTTCCGTGGTTAGTGACTGAATGGCTTGAATGCGGTGAACTTTCTTAATACAAAACAGGATGGATGTCAGCCAGGCCAGTCTGTTGACAGAACATGTCGTCTTGGCAGGGTGGTGTGAAGGAAGAACCAGTCAACTGCCTGACTGAATGAATGGTTTTCCTGAGATGGTGTATTTGAGAGAGACTGGAACTGAGAGAGAGAGGAAGAGAGAGAGGCCAAGTTCACCCCCAGTCTTCGGTGCGCCATGGCGCTGTGTCATAAAAATAAAAACGGTGGTAATGGGATACAGCTTCTGGCCTCGACTGGTGGGCTATCCATTTAACGGGGCCTGCGTCAGAGGAAAAAACACCCTGAACCTATGAGGAAGGAAAAGAGAGAGAGGGAGATTAAATTAAGGGGAGCGGTGCAGATCGTCAGTGCCTTTGACCCCCCCATCCCCACCCCGCTGGTCGGACGGAAGAAAGGGGGGAGAGGGGCGGAGAGGAGACGTGGGGGCATTTGGCACAGTACGTCAGATGGGGTAGGGTCAGGGGCCCGCGGGGTCGGAGGTAGTCCTATAAAGAACACACACACACACACACACACAGAGACTGTATATACGCGTGCGCGCACACACACACACGCACACACATAGATGATTGATAGCCACGGGACAAAGCCGACGTTAACTATTGACTCTTGATGGATGATCCCATCCGCTACACTGCACGGCGAATTAGCGCGAGGTAACCGGGGCGATTTAAGGAGGGGGCACCACGAGAAGTGCCCCCACTAAACTATAGGCTACACGTAGCACTTGGTTCCCCAATACATGGCCTCACAATCAGACTTAAGACCGAGACATAACGACTAATAGAAGTCAATAATAGCCTGACTGATTGATATTTGGTAATGTGCGTTTTACGCACAGACCGTGCGTCCATCCAGCACCTTTTATCCTCATCGGTTGTGTTTGATGCGAGCAAAAATCGCTGATTGTGTTTCCCGCAGTCCCGCGCGTGCACAAACACACACACACACTGCTCACCCGCCACACACCGTGCACAATAGTAACATGTCTTCACAAGTTCCTCCTGGTCCAACAACAGAGGCGAGCCATTAGCCAGCAATATCAGGGCTGTAATTTCCCTTCCATCTCTCCTTCTCTCTTTCCTCTTCTCTCTCTCCAGTGTTGTTACACTTTCAGTTGGCTTCACTTGTTAACTCTATCAGGGTTGAGTCTGATAATCATTGAAATTAAGCTAAACCATAGCAAATGCACCATGATTTCTAACATTTACAATGGGGTCCAAGAGTCTGACTCCACTATAAGAACTGTTTATTTTCATAATTTATCAAAAACCTTTTTTTTACTCAGTTGTTACTTCCTATTTAAGAAATCAAAATGTTTAGCTCTTTGAGAAATGTTCATATGCAATTGAAATATATCAGCATCTTGGCACACCATTTGGTGAGGTTTTCTCAAATTGTTGTCACACCATATATTTCAGTGAAATATTAACACATGTATGCTCCTAATACACAGTCTTCTGGTCTTTTAACAACTAATACCAGATATTGATTAAATTAATGTGGTCATCTATGTCACTACACGCTTTAACTTTGAAAAATATTTGTAATTATTAATGAAATTATTTTTTAAATTATGTAATCTTGTTTGGAGAAATATCATTTGACTCAAAATGTGTATTAGTTTTTGATAAATGATAAAACAAAGGAGTTTTTGGCAGTGGACTCTTGGACCCCACTATATGGCCCACAAGGCAAGAAGGCTCCACATGCATGCCGCAGTATCTAAAGCACAGCATTACACAGCCAATGCTGCTATGGTGGTCTGTTGAACATGGGCTGCTGAACAAGAGGGAATTGATCATGCACCCTGTTCCAAAGTGACTGATGCACACACAAAGGTTACAATAGAGAACTGTCTAGTGGTGAGAAAATTCATCTTCAGCCTCGCCACAGGCCGTTAGCATATTAGCATGATATAACAACAAAAGTATCAAAGGCCACTGAATCAAACAGGCAGCCATATATACCACAGTGACAGATTCACCCCCCCTCGCTGTGTGTGCTGTTCAGAGGGCCTTGATAAAGAGGTCTGATTGTGTGTGATGCTGCATGTCAGCATGTGATGACAAAGCACCGCTCAGCATTCACAGGCAGTCAACCATGCACCGTTCCTCTCAACCTTTCTCTCTTCTCATTCCTTCTCCCTATAACCCCCTCTCCTTTCTGCCTCTCCTTTACCTCACGCAACTCCCCCCCCCCACACACACACACCCCTGTCAAGCTTTTGTTCTTTTGTGCTGGTGTGACACATTCCTCAAGCATGTTGAAGAGAGGGAGAAGGGGGAAACAGAAGAGGAGAGGATCGAAAGGAGAAGAAAGGGGAGGAAAGTTAGTGAGAAAGTTACAGACCAGAGTGCAGGTCATTTTTTACCTCATTGTTCTGTAGAAAAGGATAGGGAGAGTGAGTCAGCAGAGAGAGAAGAGATCAAAGGCAAATAGGCAGTGACAGAGATGGAGAGGTAGAGAGAAAGAAGGAAGGCGACAGATCTGTAAAGGGAGACGCCTTTCTAAAGAAGTATTATTTTGCTTCTCCAGCGCCAACTTTTCATCTTCATTTCCCCGTGTCTCTTTCGAACTATTATCCACCCCCTCTCATGCTTTCATACTGTATACAGTTTGTTCCTTTTGTTATTCTTCTTCTTCTTCATCCTTTCTTTCTCTCTTCTCTCCTATGCCAAGAACATTGTTGGTAACTGATATCCTCTGCCTGACAACGCTGAGATTCACAGGTTAAACCACATGCCAGCGCGCACAATCATCAGTCTGGGTGCATTGCATAAACCGTATCCAGTGATACCATAAAGAATAAGAAAAAAGAAAATACTATAATAAGAAGAAGAAGAAGAACAAGAAGATGTCGATGATGATGATGATGATGATGACAACCCCGTTTCCATTTTCATCAGAAATCCTACTGCTAATCCGTATTCTATCTCTGTCTCTTTCTCACCGAGTCATCAAGTCAAGTCTCAAGTCCTTTTCAAACAGCACAAACCCTGAAATGGAGATAATTTCAGTTTAAGGAATTATTAACGCTGTCTGTCTGTCTGTCTGTCTGTCTGTTTCTCTGTCTCTCTCTGTCTGTCTGTCTGTCTGTCTGTCCCTCTGTCTCTTTCTCTGTCTGTCTGTCTGTTTCTCTGTCTGTCTCTCTCTGTCTGTCTGTCTCTCTGTCTCTGCCTGTCTCTCTGTCTGTCTGTCTCTCTCTCTGTGTCTCTGTCTCTCTCTCTGTCTGTCTGTCTCTCTCTCTCCATCTGTCTGTCTGTCTCTCTCTCTGTGTCTCTGTCTCTCTGTCTGTCTGTCTGTCTGTCTCTCTGTCTGTCTCTCTCTCTCTCTCTCTGTCTGTCTGTCTCTCTGTCTGTCTGTCTCTCTCTCTGTGTCTCTCTCTCTCTCTCTCTCTCTGTCTGTCTGTCTCTCTGTGTCTCTCTCTCTCTCTCTCTCTCTGTCTGTCTGTCTCTCTATCTGTCTGTCTGTCTGTCTGTCTGTCTGTCTGTCTCTCTGTCTCTCTGTCTCCCTGTCTGTCTGTCTGTCTCTCTGGGTTACAGATCCTCCGTCCTATTCCCATCAGGGTGAGTCTTGTGTCAACTCTCTCACCAGGCTGAACCATATCTCTGCTCTCATTTCCTCTTGTACTGCATGTCGTTTCCTATTCAAATGACACCGATTTGAGCTGCAGCATGGAAAGTCAAAATTGTCCACAGGCGATTTGCAGTAACAAAGAGAACTTGTTTTTGAAAAGTGAGCAGCTTGTCTGCACAAATGTGTGTGTGTGTGTGTGTGTGTGTGTGTGTGTGTTTGTGTGTGATCAGCCTGCAGTAAAGTCACACTTCAGTGACATTCTGCACTTTATCATCCAGATGACCCTCAGTAAAACCATTCACCCCAGTAACCTTGGTAACCCCAGATGTGAACTTGACCCTGACCTTCGCCACGGGTAACCTCTGGAAACCATTATTACTGGCCTTTACCCTCATAGGAAGCCACTGGGCAAGATGTGTGCACACACACAAACATACACACACAAATATACAATACACATCACACCACACATACACAAGGATCAAGAGGTATGAACATTTCAAACTGTGAATTACATTGTTTCTCTATGTGCTTACTTGAACAAACATAGCCACAAAAACACACACAATCCCAGCCAAATGACTGTGCAGCACTTTGGGTTGCTGGCATGCTGACCCACCATGTGGGTTTGATTAGAGGAGAGGGGATGGCAAAGTTTAACTATGTACAGGGAAATGAGAGACAGCCGGGAGAGCATGAGGGCGACAGAGCAACGGAAAGACAAAGATAAGGGAGAGGAGGAACTAAAAACAAATCGAGAGAACGGAGACTGGAAATAAAATGTCACATGGGGTCAAAGCTAAAGATGGTGATCAGACCGCAGTGAGTGTGTGCATGTGTGTCTGATGTCTCTGATCACATTTGGCCAAAGTGCCATTTTTGTAATGGTAAATTGTAATGTGCCATCTCTAAGGGCCAGACAATGCCAGCCCATTGTGAATGTTGTAAACGCCTCTGCATGTTTGTGTCAGTGACTGTGACTCTAGCAAGCCCCCGCATGCATGTGTGTGTTGAAATCTTGCTCTACCAGACATTTGTTTCTTGTTTATTTTCCCTCTCGGGTAAAGTCTTATCTTACAAGAATCAAACAGAACGAGAGAAGAATAGAAACCTGGAACATCCCACCCACACAACCACATAACCTCACCCAGGCATCCTTGTATTAGGATGAAAAGCAATAATGTGTGTGTGTGTGTGTGTGTGTGTGTGTATACTTGTGTACATGAGACTCAACCTCCAGATGCCTGGGCAGTTAGGCCCAGACGCCTGTATTACTCACACTCTTTTCCTTTTATCCTTCAATAACCCCCCCACACACATCCCCCTTTCCTCCCCCCAAGGCTTTGTGGTTCTAATTATCGCGCTCATTTGTTATAGTTGGTCTGGACAGAGGGAGAGCAAGAGTTGAGAGAGGGAGAGGAGGTTAGGAAGGAGAAGAGATGCGCTGAACAAAGCAAAGGTTTACCCTGGGCAAACTTACCTTAAATCAGAGCTCGCTTTGTGTGGCGTTCATATTTACCAAGACTCCATGGTTCATAATCTGGCTTTTTCAAAGTTCACTTCCCTCTGGTTTTGCCAGTTTGCCCAACTGCCACCTACAGTTTTACTTCCCCATGGGCCTCTTCTGAAGTGCTTTGTGACAACAACATTGTAAAGCACCATTGTACAAGCTGAATGATGCTGAATTGCTTCGCACTCGGCAATAAGACAGAGCACGACAGACACAAAAGACTGACAACACGAGGGGAGAGAGGGATGAGAAATACAGAAAGAAAGGAAGCAAAGGAAGCAAAGGAGATAGGGATACTCAGGAGAAAGATAAGAGGCAGCAGACAGGGTGGGTGAAGTGGAGTGAGCCAAAGAGGACAAGAGGGGAAAATGGGAAAACTGAGAAGAAAAACAAGCGCTGTTTCCCATGCTCTCACCTTCTTTTACTTCATGTTTTTCCCCTTTCACTTGATTTAAAAAAAGAATCCAAAACAGTTCAATAAAAGTGCAGGCCAGTTTTTATCGCAGGGCCCTGCACCCCTCCTTCTCCTTGCATCCCATTGCTCTGGCCCCTCCACCCTTCTATTGCTTCTCACTCTGCACTCATTCTTTTATTCTTCTCATAGCCTTTCCTCTTTGCCCTTAGTCAACGATTGTTAACTTGAACCTTTTCCTCCGCCGTGTGTGTGTGTGTGTGTGTGTGTGTGTGTGCGTGTGTGTGTCAACGAGTGTGTGTGTGTGTGTGTGTGTGTTGCCCTATGATGTCATAGATTTGGAATGGCCATAGCTAACTTCAGCCTGCTTTAAGACCTCATGGGAGGTCAGCTTGTGGTCCACATTATGTGACCAATGTGTGTGTGTGTGTGTATGTGTGTGTGTGTGTGTTGGAGGTGGGCTCAAAAATCTCTACACAAAGAAAGTTCTGGTTCTTCAGTGGTTCTTGGGAGTGGATAATGGTACCACCATTACACAAAGAACCATTAATGTCCCCACATGTTTCTTCCTGCCTGGTTCTTCAGCTGCTGAGTCATTGGTACAATTGAGGCGAACGTGGAGATAACCACGTACATTTACAAGGTGAGTGTGATATTGTTTAACGTGCTTGACAAGCGAAAATGTTCATGTTCATTTTGTTATATAACATTGTTGCAAACTAAGGGCCATGTTTTGTACCAAGATGGACGTTAGACTAAATAATAAAGATAACAACATTCTGTTCTTTTATCAGAATATATTCACGTATTATTTTGTTTTGATTTGCTTTCTCCAAACAGCACATACCATTCCCTGTTACTTCCAGGCAGAAAACAGAAACATCAACATAAACCTTGAGCGGGTCCTGTGATTTCTTCATGACCATGTGACTTCGCCAAGAGCCAGTGAGAAAAAGATGGTGTAGAAAGTCTCCACTTCATGAAGAATCATGAACTATGAAATAGAAAACAGTCACATTCCTCTGCAGTACAATAGAGTCACAAGGAAGAGAATGATAGAGATTAATGATTGGGTAAAGTAAAGGAGGGAAAAGGAGAGAGAGATGTAAACTAGAGCACTGTGGGAGAACAGAGAGTTTAACCAGATCAGGGCTACGTCCTCTCCCAAGGGGTCATCCCTCAGCCTACACTGTCTGCTCAGCTGCACAGTCAGTTGCCAATGAATGCCAGTTTGACAAACTCGGGGATTCCCTGCAACGTGGTCATGCTCTTCTTCTCTTCACAATCAAAGCTGCACTGGTGATTTGCTTTGATATAAAATGTGTTTAAGGTGAACAACAGTTTCTTTGCACTAATAAAGCTAAGGTTAGCAGTAACGTTAACTGCCTAGCAAAAGTTACACCTGTGTCTTTAGTAGAATCCATGCTATTGATATGATAGTTTTAATCAAATGAATCAAAATAAGTTTCAAATGTAGGCTGTGTTCTTCTGTCCTCCATGACCATTTGACGTAATATCAAACAGCTGAAGTACGACTCCAGAACAAAAGAATGCTTAGGATAAAGATCCCAGAAGTTTACTTTCCCACCAGAGGTGCATCGGATGGTAACGTGTTCCACGAGAACAAATGGGAATTCATAGTGAGAACAACTCATGACATCCAAACAGCATTATGAGTCTTATGGCACAGCGCCGGTTAAATCAGCTGGGAAAGTGAACACCAGTGTGTCTTTACTGTGCGGAGTCACACTGTAAAGATGTGTTCTTGAGAAATGTGTTCTCTCTAAGCCACTTAAACCTATGAAGAACCATCAATAGCAATAAAAGCATCAAAACAGCTCAGAGTGAAAACAGGGCACAGGCTGTAGGCTGCCGTAGTGCCTTTGGCCAAAAGGAAGCGGAGTTACCATGCCAGGTAGACTTCAGGAACGCCCAGTTTGCAGGTCCTTTAGCAGTGAAGGAAATCAGCCCTTACCAACCAGAACCACACTGGATATGGCTTTTTGATACCCTGCTAAGGGCTCTAAGCAGGTACTTACCACTGGACTGGAACACAAGGCACGCTGCTGCCACCTAGAGGCCTTTCTGGGGTGTTTTCAAAGCTGAATATTATGACTGTAAGTGAGCAACATTACTTTACCTGTTATAGGCTGGATTGCTCTTTCTTTAAGTTGATGAGATTCAGGACAGTGAAGCATGGTGTTAAATTGCTCAATATCAATGTAAAAACAGAGCGAACCCAGAGATAAATCAGAAAAAAGAAAGTACCGAAAGATAAAAGGGAGTGAAACTCAACTAAGGCTTTAATGGATTTAAAAGATTTTTGTTTTGTTTTGACACATTTACATTTGTAAATAAAAATTAGAAATATATTTTAAATAAATTCAATGATTACATTATCTTTGGTGAATTCAATAAATGGAAAAATGTTTTGCCTCTATTCAAACATAATACACAGAAGATAAAAGCGGGACCGTAATCTTTCCAGGCGTTAGGGGTCACCATGTGTTTGGGTTTTAAATTTCCATTGGAATGTCATCAGCTTCAGTAGCATAGTCATAGTCATGCAGGTTAAATGCCTCAGAAGTAGAAGAACTTGCTGTAAGGAAGACTGTTGGACCGCCAATGGTCCAGTGAAAAGGCTTCACTTTGTTCCTGGGCCTTTGTGAGGAAATCTACCACCATCTAGTGGTGCCAAAGAGGTGAAGTCGTGTCTCCTGGCTCAGTAGCCTTACTTCGGTTTTGTCAAAATGTGACATCACATCTAAACAACTGGATATTTTTCCCACCATATAACACACGCGCACACACACGCACACATACACACACAGAGATTTGCACACAAATCCCCACAGGGGCAGGTGCAGTCAGAAGAGGTACAGGTTTGATCAGAAAATTGTTGGAAAACTGGAACACTGTGTGCGTGTGTGTTGTGTGTGTGCGTGTGCGTGTGCGTGTGCGTGTGCGTGTGCGTGTGCGTGTGTGTGTGTGTGCGTGTGCATGTGTGCATGTGTGCGTGTGTGTTATATGGTGGGGAAAATATCCAGTAGTTTAGATGTGATGTCACACTTTGACAGACTCTGAAAGATATGTTTACTGCTGCCTTTGAGTAAACTCAGACATGTCTATGCAATACTGAAAACTGTGATTTCTAAGTGGCTGCAAAGAGTAGATGTACTGCTTGCAGTGCAGTAGTGTTTGTAAAAATGCACGATGGTGAATCTGAATCTGGGTTCCACCAGGTCTGGTTTTAGATCTGCTCTTCATGTTATGAAATATGTGTTTCATGAATTTGGGTTCAGCGGATAATCTTTTTTACATTTTTTTCTGCACCTTCTTCTATATTCTTGTTTTTAAATCATCTTTTTCCTATGTAAAGGACTTTGGATTGGTTTGTCGTATGAAATGTTGTGGACTCACTGAGTGTGTATTTAATCCTCACATACACCTGCAGTGAGTTTTACTGCTAACAGTTAGAGAAAAAGAAAATCTCTCCAGAGCCTCAAATTTGGGTTTATATTCATTGTCAATGGGGCAGCTTGAGAAAATGTCTCTTGATAACATCACAGATTAGCATCTTTTCTGTCTTGTCTTGTGAAAACTGTTCATGTTGATCACAGAGATCTGCTTCACCTCTGACATCCCTGGTGTGAATGCATATGAGTATTCATTTAAAGACAAATTCAACTCATCTCTCTGGGATTTTATTTATTCTCTTTAAATGTAAAATAAACATGAAATAGTGACTGTTGTGAATTTGTCTCCCAACATTGTACACTAACCAGACACTTTATTAGGTACTCCTGCTCGTTAACACAAATAGCCTGCTCCTCCAAGCAGCGAATCATGTGGCTGCAACTCAATATATAAAGCATGCAGACATGGGGAAGTTTAGGTTTTTTGTTCAACCAAACATTAGAAGAGGCAAGATGCGTGATCTAAGAGACTTTGACCGTGGTGTGATTGTTGGTGCCAGACATGGTGGTTCCAGCATCTCAGAAACAGCTGAACCCTCCTGGGGTTTTCACCACTACAGTCTCTAGAGTTTACAGAGAATGGTACGATAAACAAAAACATGAGCAGACTTGTTCAAGCTAACAGAAAGGCCACACGTGCTCCAATAACAGCTCTTTACAACAGTGGTGTGCAGAAGGGCACCTTGTTGAATCCATGCTGTGAAGAACTCAGGCTGTTCTGGAGGCAAAAGGGGGTCCTACCCGGTACTAGATAGGTGTACCTAATAAAGTGGCTGGTGACTGTATATGCTCCATTAACAACAAACGCTCGTCCTATCCCACTATCTCTCATAAATGCATGCATACTCATCAAAGCAAACACACAGATGCACAGAACAGACACAAGCACCCACCATAGTACATACAAAAAGGTTTTGGAAAAATGTCAGCAAAAACCTGGATGATATGCTGGTGATGTTTTTAATATTGTGATTGAATAGTTTGGACTGATTGAATTGATTGCACCCTTTACAAGTTCAATGTCAAAGAAGATCATTTTACATTACATTACATTACAGTCATTTAGCAGACACTTTTATCCAAAGCGACTTACAATAAGTGCATTCAACATAGGTAGGCAAGAAAACTACTAGTCACCAGAAATCGTAAGTGCATTTCCTTCCTAAACAAGCAACTAAGAGCATAACTAGTGTTAAGGTAAGAGTGCAATAAGTGTATAATATCCTTGTCAAACATTCCCTGCTGAGAAACATTTAAAATGCTCATCTGGCTCCCTCATTAAAAAGTTATTATGAAAACAATAGCACTTGGCCATCAAAATAAAGCTGTTGTTCAAAAGGACAGTTAGTGGCCATAAATAATAACAACAAGAAGAGACAGCATCCAGAGCCAAGTCATTTTAAAGCTGGGAGCATTAGCTTTCTGTGGGTCCTGGCAGTCCCTGGCATTGTTATCAGGCTTTTTATTCTCAGGGTTACCCTCGAAATGGACCGGCAGGCACTGGTTGTCCAGCAATTCACAGGCCAGAATCAGGTGCTTGTTTTCTTCACGAACGCTGTTGATCCCACAAGTCCCTGGCTGACTTCTCACGGTTACAAAAGTGAAGCGCTGGTCGCTGATGCACAGGTTCTCGCTGTAAGTCTTCCCCCCTTGGCTCGAGCAAACAGCCTTCACCTTCTCCAGGTCACTGGTGCGGAGGAAGGACTGGGTGGGCCTGTCGCAGCCCCCATGGTTGGTAATGTACCTCTTCCAGTCATTGTGATCCAGAGTATTGGGGGTCCCGCTGCGAATGTGCCGCTTCAGAAAGGTATTGAAGCCATTGTTCCATTTTGAGTACTGGCAGGGAGCGTCGTTCTTAGCTAGCAACTGTTGGCTCAGCAAGAGACAGATGGTGAGAGAGAGAAGAGCCCTGAGACCGGCCATCACTCAGGATTCCTGGAGTGGAGGAAAGACAATGTCATTGGTATGATCAAATGTTCCCTATTTCTCACTCTGTTTAAAGTACATTTTACGGTGAACTTTGTTTGAGAGTTTACCACTCCTACTATCCCTACAGACTCCTACTTTCCCAACCCCCCCTCTGCCACCAAGATGACTCATTCTCTTAGCCACAAAGAGCAGAACAGCATATAAGTTTTAACATGCAAACTATGACAGCAAGATAGGATGGTGGATGCACATTTGTATGAGAGAACTTCCCTACCTTGTTATGAGAGCAGCAGTGGATGTTTTGGTGAGCTATAACTGACCGAGGCTCCAGCTGTGAGATATTGCTTACGTCCCAAAGGCACACTTCTACTTTTTCACTTCCCCAGAGTGTGAAGGGATGTGGCCTAAACTGTGTATACAGCAGCTTTACGTAACTCTGTCCACATGGGTGTGCTTTAGTGCATGCGTCATGGTGGGTAAAGCTCCAGTTACTGCTATGAATACCTAGTAAAGGTCCAGTGAGCGACTGCTTTTGGCTATTCAGTATTTAAATATATATTATCCATGGCAGTTTGGATGCCTTTTATTTATGGTCCATTACCCCTTTTATTATGATTTGCTTGGTGAGTCATGTGCATTAAGTCACTTTACTATTGAAACCTCATGTAATGATGAGACTATCTCATATGGTTTCTATAACTCCACATTTTGTTTATATTGTACACGTATTGACTTATTGAATAGTTTGCACAGTGTAATTTGCACAGCAACATTTACACAGCATTAATAATTGTACACCGAGTCATGATTTTAAAGTATTTTATTGAATATATATATTTTACTAAACATTTTAAGTTTATTTGTGTGAGCTATTTTATCCTGCAGGAGCAGTTACTCAGCATGAAAACCCATTCCATGTCAGGTTAACTGCTGAACACAAACAAATGTTCAGCAGTTAACCTGACATGGAATGGGTTTTCATTGTTTGGTTGAATGTCATGATTTGGTATGGGCAAGTGCAATACTACATTGGTGCAATGTAAGGGTTAATTGTTGGTTCATGCAATCACTTACCTGTGCTGCCTTGTCTGTGTTCCAGGGTGTTCGGGCAAAAGAGTTCCCAGGTGTGTCCGAGCACCTATATATAGTTCCGGGAGGGACCATGTGATAGGATAGCAGACAACAACACAACAACAACCCCCTGTTGTGTGGGTTGAACTAAAATGTATATTGTTTATATGTGGCAGTATTTATTGTTTGGGAGCAACATTTAACTGTACAGTATGTATTAGATATGTAAAATGGTATTTTAAAGCATCCAGGTCAATTACCTAAGGCAGAGTATATAAGGCTGCCAGTGTTCTGACTGCGGTTGGTAGGAGTTAAGAAGGATGCAACTGATGGCAAATTACTGGGCTAATTTGCAGGGACATAATGATGCCCACCCCACAAAAGGAGTGTTGCAGGAGTGCTGGGAGAATGGGAGGAATCAGAGGGATAACTTTGGTCAGGTTAGGGAATGACATTGCTAAATTTGGAGTGTTTGATCTGAGGATAAACCCTTCAGTAGTTTATCCGGTGGTGGCTCCATGGATGCTGGTGTGGCCTGATATAGACTGGTATTTCTTAGAGGTAAAAAGGAAAGGAAAAGATCAAATTGATTTGGTAAGTGCATTCAACTATCATGTAATGAAAGAGTATAGTGATTTTACACAGATTTTTACCGATGGGGCTAAGAAACCTGAGACAGGAGTGACAGGATTTGGGGTGGCAATACCGGCAAAAGGAGTAGGAATCAACAGAAGAACATCCAATAAGTTAGGGGTTTACACAGTGGAGATGTTGGCAGTGTTGGTTGCACTACGATGGGTGGGAAAATCGAGACAAGATAAGGTGTTGATATGCTCAGATTCATCCTCAGCCCTAGCAAGTTTAAGGTCTTTCCATTCAAACAGCCGTCAAGATATACTATATGAAGTCCTTCAGTCAGTCACAAGAATAGCAAATCAGGGAGGTCAGGTAAAATTTCAGTGGGTTCCAGCGCATGTAGGGGTGAGGGGGGAATGAGAGGGTGGATGAGTTGGCAAAGAGGGCTTTAAAGAAAGGAAATATAGAAATGCAATTTAGTATCAGTAAAGCAGAGGTTAAATGTGTAATTTGGGAAGAAATCAACCAAATGTGGCAAGAAAGGTGGGAAAGGGAGGCATCTAGACCAAATTCAAAAGAGTGTCAAAGTTAATAGGGTAGGTAGTGGACAGAGGAGAGAGGAAACTGTGTTGACAAGGTTAAGATTGGGGCACTGTGCACTAAACAAAACACTGAAAATGGAAAGGAAACACCAGACAGGCTTGTGTGATGGATGTCAGGCAGAGGAGCACATAGTTCTGAGTTGTAGGAGGTATGGGGCAGAGAGAGAGATGATGAGGAGTAATCTGAAGAAATTAGGGGTGCAGGAATTCACATTAAAAGGATTACTGAGCATGGGTGAGAGAGCACAGGTCAGAGTACTGTTAGCTTTCTTAAGGGATACAGTTTTTTATAGGATATAGTGTAGTCTAGGGTGTGTGAGTGTGTAAGTGAAGGGTTTAGGATTTAGATTATAAATCTATAATCTAGTCTGATCCACTCCGGAGCAGTAGGTGGCGGTAATGCACCAATAAGCTGGATGCCAACCGCCGTAAAACAAGAAGAAGAAGAAGAAGACTGCGGCTGGTAGGACCCTGGAGAGCTGCTCATAGCCAGGCCGCTCATTTTTGTCAACCAGTTTGTCTTATGTCATTTTTGTGGGTGAATAAACACCTTTTGGTTGCACTGTACTACCGCCTCCTTTGTTGTGAATCCAACCACTAACTGGGTCAAGCCTAACAGATAGATAGATCAGTGGTTCCCAAAGTTTTTCAAACCAAGGCACCCCTTCAGTCAATTTCTTTTCACGGCACCCCCCACCCCCCCCACCCCCTTTAAGCTAAAAATGACACCATGCATATGTTATAAGAATGTATTTTAATGAACTGGCATCAATATGAAGTGAAATAAATTAACTTCTTAAAATAAAACATTATTCTCAACCACTCAGCTAATGATAAGAAAAAATAGATGTCAATCATTTTGATTGACTTGTTTGAACTAAGGCTATATTTGTTGCTGTGTGTGATTTATGCAGATTTAAAGATCAATGTTTAACTTAAAATAATAATAAATAATTATGTTAATTGGTTAAAAAAAAAGTGCATTTATTTTGCTTTGTTCAAAACGTAAAATAAGCCTACTTTTTAGGTTAATAAGAAAAACAAAGAACGAAAATAACTCCGCGTATGGAGCTATCAGGCATTTTAGTGGGACGTGTGAGCCTGCTGTTGAGAGCACAGTCTCTTGATGCAGGGAGAGATTGAAGAGAGCGCAACGCGTAGATCTGACTCCACTGACAGGCGATGACTTCTCTTGCTTTTCACGTATGTCAGGGATGAGAAAGCCAGCTCACACAAGTATGATGTTGGGAACGGCAATAGCACACTGATCGCGCAGTTTGCCAGAGATGGATATTCGTGTCCCACAAGCAGCCAAAACTTGTCCGACGACATTTCTCCAAACTTCAATTTCAAAGTGCGATCCATTTTCAGTTCTACAAGTTCTTCCTGGGCTTTGATTGTCAACTTCTTTGCTGATTCTAATGATCGGGAGTTGAAAGGATCGCGGATCCAGTCATAGTCTTCATTCTTCGAATTTTTTTTAATATGAACGATTTCGATGTTTATTGCTTATTTCTTCTGTTTTTACAATGACATGTTTCAAATGTAATATAAAATGTAGTTCAAATGTAGCCTATTTTTATGTGATGAAACGTTATTAAATAGACACAATAAAATATGGAAATTAACAGATCTTGCGGCACCCACTTTGGGAACCACTGAGATAGATAGATGGATGGCAGGTTGGTTATGTTAATTGATTATTTTATTGTTTTATTCAGTTGAATCAGACTAAATATGGAAGACATTTTTCCTTAAGGCACTCATGCACAATTCATTGTATTAAGTAAAAAGATATATATGACAATCACTGAGTAAATACAAAATTAGTACAAAAAAGTAAAGTCATCATTAACTGAACAATCAGTTGATCATCACTTGTGGAGACAAAAAATGTTAGCTATTGTGAATATTTTTCAAAAAGTGAAAATCCTCAAATTAAACACTTTCATTTTCAGAAGCAAAATATAACTATAGAAAGCTTCCTCTCTGTCTGTGTTCTTACTCTCACTCTCTCTCTCTCTGGCACTCACTCTTGCTGTTTCTCTCTTTTCCTATAAGCGGTTCCAGTTTACATGTTTAGTTTGTTAAGTAGCAGAGGGCCGGTTCCAGTTTACATGTTTAGCTTGTTAAGTAGCAGAGGGCCGGTGCCAGCAGAGTGAGGAGCAGACAGAGCTGACCTGCAGCTCTTATTCTGAAGCCATGGGACATGACGGTGACGGGTCTGGCGCAGACTGGGTCCTCCTGACTGGGCGTCATGTTTTCTGGGTTCCCCACCAGAAAGGTTGGACGGCACCCGTCCTCCACCTGATAACACATACAGAGACAGTGACAGAAGGACTGTTGAACAGCTGGCTAAGAAAAATAGCCTCAGGCTCAGAAAGATGCCCATGAACTTTTGAAAGTACACACTAGATTTTCTTTGGGTTTTATGGGTCTGAGGGATGTCAACCCTGAAGGAACCATGTCAACCTTCATTTTATAAAAAAAAAAAAGTTGTCTGTGATAATTTTTCACATTCATACAGTTAAGACATATTCACACCTGAGTGCTGCCCAGTACAACCACAGTCTTCTATTGACCACTGAACACCAACACAGGCATGAGAAGTTCAGAGAATTTCCCTTGACAGGAGCAAACTGTGATGCTCAATAACTATCACTATGTGTTGCAGTCTGTGAGTGAATGAACACATACTATTTATATGACCATACCATGTCACAGGCCACAATAATGTGCTGGGTGACTCTGGTAACGTTCCTGACGATGCAGGTGTCCAGTTCATAGTTGACGAAGATGAAGGTGAACTTGTTTTTGCTAATGCAGTAGTTCCCTGCTCAGATGCTAAAGGAGAAGAATTACAAAGAAATGAAACAAAGTATGCATGGTTCTGTACCACTCTAGTGTATGACCAAGTCAACGGCAAGCTTGATTTTTAATGTCATGGGAGATAATGCACTTGATATAAACACAATACTGTATAACAAGCTTTGTCCATCTACTCTTTCAGAATAATTCAGGGATGAGATCAGGAACACATAAAGCAAGGCAGAAAAAAAGCAAGAAAACAGTAATAATCCGAAATGCAAGTTGTATATTCTCAAAACAATGAAATCTTGAGGGAAAATGCTCTGAAAACTCAAATCCCTGACAACACTATCTCTGTCTTTACCTTCCCAACTGTGCCTGTGCAGATGGCCTCCACCTTGTATCTGTCTCCAGGGGAGAAGAAGTACTGCAGAGACCCATCACAGTCTGCGTGTTGTTTGAGGTAAGCCTTCCAGGCCTCGTGGTTAAGACTGGCAGGGGTGCCAGAGGACAGGTGGCGCTGCAGGAAGTCGCGGTGGCCAGAGTTCATTGCTGGCAGACAGGGGGCCCAGTAGGCCCTGGCCGGTTGGATGGACAGACAGACAGAGAGGGAGAGCAGAGAGGAGCCTCATGTTGTAGCACAGAGGGGATCTGCCGGTGAGCATGAGGGAGATGTGGGAGTCAGTGCAAATATGTGCACACACACACACACAGGCTTGCACACATGCACATCTAGCTATTTGTCTGTCAAATCAATATTTCCCAAAGCCCCCCCCCCCCCCACTGCCTACTGTATAACATGGCCAGAGAATCATCCAAGTAAGCATATAGGTATACCCCCAACATTAAGTCCCTCAAATTAAATCATTATACAATTATTATCATAAATCACAGAAGAGATCATTACATATTTTAAAAATCAAGACTTTATTCACTCGTCATCATGTATGTCTTTGTCTGTATGTCTTTGATCAATAAATCTTCTTCCCCCATTTCTATCTTTCTATTTCCATTTCTACTGTGTTTTCTTGTTCTGCAAGGATGAGTGGACCAGTGGCGGCTGGTGCATTTTTCTCCAGGGGGGGCTATACCAAAAATCAAGAAAACATGTACTAAGGTATCATCAGTGTATTTAAATAAATTAAAAGGCCTTTATTTGTATTTTCTGAGTTGAATGAACATTTGTTGTAATGAAACGTGCTTAGTTAAAGTAAGTTAAGGTACTTCTCTTATTTGTCTCATTTGTTTAAGAAAAAGTAGGTTGCTAACTTATTGCACTCTTACCTTAACACTAGTTATGCTCTTAGTTGCTTGTTTAGGAAGGAAAATGCACTTACGATTTCTGGTGACTAGTAGTTTCTTGCCTACCTATGTTGAATGCACTTTGGATAAAAGCGTCTGCTAAATGACTGTAATGTAATGTAATGTACTTCAATTAGTGCAAATTATTTATCATTCAATCATTCAAACCTGACTGAATCCATGCTGGGTCTGATCCTGTCGTTTGAAAAAGGATGCAGGGAAAGCAAAATAAAGCATTGGTGTCACTACATACAGTTAGCCAAGCCTTCTTACTAAACCAGCTCCTTGAAAACGACCGAGTATATTGTCTTCCTCTGTCTTTGGATTGTTGTTGAATTATGATGTCAGGCTGATCAGGTCCACGCTCTTTGACTCTGAGCTTCTCTTGCAATGTTCTTCTCTCAAAAGGCGTTATTTTTAGTGACTTAACTGAATTTTCTTTCTCCATTATAGCTAGCTAAATTCTGTTGCACAATGCTCCTCCAACTCTACGAAAGTGGTGCTCACTGCAGAACCAAATGGGTAGAGCTTGACCTAGTCTAGCTCCACCTCTCTGGACCTATAGTGAAGCTCCACCCCTCTGTACCTACTTGTGCGCCACCCCTCTCCGTTAATGCAAGCCTGGGGAAGGAGTGGTTAAGATTAGGCAAGGGGAGAGAATTGGTTAAGGTATGGGTTAAAATGACAGGGCCAGGCATAAAAATGAGTGAGTTGGGGTGGGGCTGGACCTTTTACCCATTTGGCTCTGCAGTGAGTGAGCAGCCTCTCACTCTACGCTCAACAACTCATTCTGGCGCAATTTATGTCAGCTATACCACGAGCCACTCGCTCTCTGCTGCCACCCAGTGGTTGGTGGTGTGTAAATCAGCAGCACTCAGATAAATGCTGTTGGGGCGAGCGAACTGCGCATGTACAATTTATAACGAGAGTTGCCCCAGGCCGGAAATACGTGACCTATCAGTAACATTAGACAACGTAGAACATTTCTAATCTACATTTTATTGCAGGTTATACATTTTACTCAGTAACTATATAATATTTACCTTGCTCATTTAAAAAAAAAAAAAAAAATATATATATATTTAAAAGTAATTTTTTAAAGTCTTATTCAATGAAGTCTAGGATGTGGGGAGTGGTGGGGCGGCGCCCTAACGCCCGCTATTGGCCAGCCGCCACTGGAACCTCATCCTTATTGTGGGGAGATCCTTCATCCCTGGTTCGCTGACACTATCTATCTTTCTTTCTTTCTTTCTTTCTGTCACTCAAACAGAAATGAGTTGACAGTTTTAATAACAGATGAGAAATTCTAAGTGAAGAGACCAGATACAGTGACGGTTTCCAGACACTATTTCTCTCCGTTAATGGCGGGTCGTCATGAGGAGTTGGGTAAAAAGACCACCCAAGACACAGAATGAAAACAAACTCACAAACTTAAACTTGTAGTATTTAATTAGTTGAGACACAGTTCATATTGCAAAATATAGACAACTTACTTAATTTGTAGCGTTGGATGCTCTTTGCAGACACTGATGGCGCACCCTAAAGTTTTTGGAAGTTTATGGAATGACGTTATTTCCTCTGATCCTCTATTTCTCTATGGTCCCTCTCTCTCGTTCTCAATGTCTGTTCTGTTCTGTTACTGTTAACCCATTCCCAGCTAGTGGGGGGGCCATGCTTTGACTCTGCCCACATTGAGCGGGCCCTCACTGTACACTGCAGTGAGGGGTACTTGTGTCTGTCTGTATGTCTCTCTCTCAATATGGACAAAAACATAAAGCATAAGAAATCGTCATCCAAGTCCTTTACTGTGGTGCATATGTTGAACAGCTATTTACAGCAGGATTCAAACCTCTGTACATACAAGTATACATACAAAGTTGACACAAAACATGGTAAACAGAAGGGACACACTAACAGAAATAGCATATATATAGCATATATAGCAAGGTGTGTGTGATCTGTTGGTTTGTGTTCAGGATCATACTGGACAGTATATACAGATAACACTTAGTATATATAACAAAACCCTTTAGAACTCACTAGTAGAAACAATTTTATTCACATTTATTCATTTGATAGGACTTTATTTTCTCTGCTTTTTCATGAAAATGTGTTACAACGCTGAAGCCCTATGGCAATAGAAAATAATAACATTATATTGGGTATATTTCACTGGCAAACATTTGACAAGTCTATTATATTTCATACAGTGTGTGTGCATCATGAACAAGTTAAAATAATAGCCAAATGTGTGGCAGAAACAAAATATTTCAAAAACTATTTACAAGACAAATCATGCATCCAAGACATTGCACAGAAAAACATAGGGCTCAGAGCCAGCTATGTGCAACCATATTTACACCATGCGCTCCTAGTGCAAAATTAGGAAATGTCTGGTACCAAACCAACATGAATGAATTTGAACAGAAAAAACAAGACAGTTGGTACAAGCATGCGGGGCAGCATAGGTGATTCTGCAGGGTAGCAGATGAATAGCCCTGTTTCCGGTTTACTTCCTTCCCTCACTCTTTAGATATTGGCTTTTCTTGCAAACTGTTGTAATTGATCAGTAAAAAGTGTGTTACCTTGCTTTCAGTCTTCTAATGAGACATGGGACAGTGATAACATCAACGACAGAAGGGAGGAAGGATGTGTGTAAGAGTGTCCATCTCAGTTAGGGCTCCGTTTGAGGAGATGGTGAGGGCTCTTCTTTCTTTCCTGTTTCAGAGGTTGAATTGAGAGCCACATCCTGTTTCTGCTCTTTCTCTTTCTCTGGTTCTTTTGTCCTGAAACATCAGAGGGCACAGTCGCTCTAGTGAGTACAATTGGCAACACAGATACGGCACAACTGTCCAAAGAGTTGATTTATTGGTGTCAGTGTAGGTTGTTATATTATCCAGCAGAGGTCCTTAGAGAGGTCCTTTTCTAAAGAATACGTAGAAGGTAGAAGGTGGTCTGTGGTCATCGGTGCCTTGCAGTCAGTGTATATGTGTATATGTCATCCAATTTAAAAAAAAAAATTCATACAACTTTACATAGTTTATTTAGAATGTGACTGTAATGTAATGTAATGTAATGTAAGCTCACTGTGTCCACCATAAGATGATTAAAAATAATGTATTAATGTGTATTAAACCACATGAATTGTCTGTGATGACGTAGTGATGGAATGAGTGCATGTAGAGAAGTAGGTGGATAGATAAGAAGGAAAAGTCAGGTTTAAAAAAAATAGGAGAGGGAAGAAATGTGTTAGTGCAGGGTATCACTAGGAAAACAACAAGTCAGTTGGGGAAACACCTAAAACTGTAGGATTAAAGAATGGATTAGGATTGGATAAGAAAACACATGATGTACGAATTTCTTCAGATAGATGGAGAGAGAGAGAAGGAGAGAGAAGAAAGGAAACAACATGTAGCCACTACATTCTCAGTATTGCCTAATGTGAAAGGATTTCTCAAGCAAAGAACACTTCATTTCTTAATGCTTCCTATTCCTTCCTAAGTCTAAATGTTGATATTACCACATTGCTCACATTCTCTGGAATTCCTTAACACATCAATACACTAACAGAGGTGTTAGGGGCTATGGTAAGGGGATAAGTCATTTTGGATGGGTGGTTAAAAGCAAAGCGGTATGGTCAGGAATATATGATTGAGAAGGTATGGTTCAGGTTTTGAGGTCAAAGGTCATAATTTTGAAGGGTGACCTTGGCATGGGGGCAGGCCGGTTACTGGGTAGGACGTCCCAGCTAGAGGTAGATCTGTCATGAGATCAAAAGACAGAGTCGTGTGACTAAGAAACAGGAAGAATCAAATCACAGAATGAAAATTGCAAAGAGACTGTGCAAATATTTTAAAACCTCATTCCTTCTCCCTCCTCAGTTGCATCTGTCACAGAATTGAAGGACTGAAGTTGACATTTTAAAGTAATTGCACAGGGCTAATTCACATTATGAAAGCCAGTGGGTCCCAAAGTGGGGTTCGTGGACCTGCAGGTTTGCTTGGACCCCCAGAAAAATAATGAGGAATAGAATAATTTTACCATCATTTCATTTGAAGATGAGAGGAGATTAAAGGAGGTTTCACCCCCCCCCCCTCCCCACAGTATAAACAGCTGTCCATATCCAACAATATAAATCCTCTCTGATTTTTGTCCAATCACATGGGGGTCCATGGCCTAATATGATCAAAAGCAGGAAGGATCACAAGGTAGAATCACAGTGTCTGATCATTTTGATTATACCTTCCAGGATCACTAATTGGTCAGACATACAGGAGGAACGAGGAAACCCACCTTGTGCTTTCAGTAATCAGTTGTAATTATCAAAGAAAGTCATTATAGAGTATTGAGCTAGAGCCATAAACATGTTATTAGAGCAGGGGCCAAAGGATCAAGTTGCCCCACAGCGCTGATCAAGGGTCAGTTTCTGTTTCTATGGTGAAATCTCACACAGCACAGAGGCTGCCACTGTGTACTTCCATAGATTGTGCATTTATTGATATTTCTGTCTATCAAGATTCAAGATTCAAGATTCAAGGAGTTTAATTGTCACATACACACACGAGGTGTGTAGTGAAATGCAAAGTGGCCATGCTCAGCAGAAATGTGCAAAATAACAGGTTCACACTATTTACAATAGACCAACACAATATTTACAATATTTAAGAGCTCTATCAGATTTTCAACATGAATCTTAAATGCCCCTGCTGGCTGCTAGCAACCTGTTCTCATAACAACAGTTGTACATATCTTACGGAAAGTCATGCACCCTTGATTCATACTTTATCTACGCATGGTCAACTGCATAACCTATCACTGTGTGTCTACCAAAATCAAATAAAACTACGTTGGGTAAGGTTAGGTGACTAAAACAACTTGGGTCAAGGTTAGGGTTAAAAGGGCTGTGCACAGACAGACACACCTCTGTTACAGCAGTGAGCGAGCTAGCGCCTTCAAAGTCTTCAAAAATGCAAACAGTTACCTCTTGCTGCCACTGGTGACAATGGCGACTAAACTAGAAAAGGTTAAATTTTCTGAAGAAAATGTGTGTGCTTGCTGTGATTGCTTGTGATTGATACTGTGTTAACAAATGGTAGAAGTAGTAAAAAAAGAAGAAAAAAAGAAGTAGTAACAGCAGCATCAGCAGTAGTAGTAGCAGAAGTAGAAGTATTAGCTGAAGTAGCAGAAGTAGTAATAGTAAACCACATTCATCCATAAATTATATTAAGTAAACCACAAACTGAGTTTCTGGTCAAATTATGATTTCGATATTAACTTTTATTTTGATGAATTATGGGTTAAATTACGAGTTGTGTTAATTAATTGTTGTGGGAACGTGGAGTGTAGACACTCCCCTTTGACAATCAGCTTATTGAGGCAGTAATTGTAGTAATTGTATCAGCTGGTATATAAGAGCTGAGCTGTCATGAAGTGTTTTTTGGTTTGTAGTCACACGGTTTTTTGACTGCTGAGTGACAGTAAATTTAAGTTGTTTATTATAGTCTTTTATTTTTCTTTAATATCTTAATATTAAAGAAAAATAAAATAACCCTAACCTTTCTTTAATATCTTGATATTAATACTTTAATATCAACCGTTATGTACGTCATCTGGTACGAACAATTCATTTGTTTCTGGAAAAGAAGAAAATCGTAGCACAACAGAGTTTGAATGAGAAAGGAAAATAAATATAACAAAAGAAAATCAGTGGACTCTGAGTGACGTTAATGGAGCGTGTCGACCCAGGCACAAGGACAAGAAAGGGAGCAAATACGTTGTTGGAAAGTTGCTCTTTTATTCGTCAAAAAACCCGCTGGTTGTTGAGCGCCGATCGACAGAAATGTGTGTTTGTACCGTGGACTCAAAAGACCAAACAGTAACCTGAATTTTACGGCTTCTGCTTCGTCAGGTGTGTTTATATCAGCGAAGTCGGACCAGTTGGATCTGGCCCGAGTTTCCGACTGGAGAGAGAGAGAGAGAGAGGCTAGTAGTTGAAGTATTAACAGAAATAGTTGTAGCATTTACAGCTGTAGTAATAGTATTGAAAAATGTAATAGAAATCATATTATTAAACATATTGAAAGTATTAAAAGTAAAGTTTTTATAATTATTTGTATGGATACTTCCATCAAATCAAAATGTAGACATATTTCATGTCCAGCTTTGTATTTTCTATTCATTCATCCATCTGTAAACCACAAACTGAGTCTCTGGTCTCTGGACATTGTGAAAGACAGCCAGGGTCACATTTGTCAGTCTCTGACTCCATCTAGTGGCTTGTACAGACATTGTCAAAGCTTTTTATAATTCATTCCCATGGGGCCAAAATATTGCAAATTAAATTAAATTGCAGAAAAAGTACAAGTGTAATCAAAAATTTGAATAAGAGGCCATGATTCCAGACTATGCTGAATTTTTCAAAGTTTGAACGCCGTTGATAGCTTAAAT
The DNA here is from genome assembly GCA_034670405.1 of Hoplostethus atlanticus. NCBI lineage: Eukaryota > Metazoa > Chordata > Actinopteri > Trachichthyiformes > Trachichthyidae > Hoplostethus > Hoplostethus atlanticus. The sequence goes on along the minus strand of JAXDDX010000016.1, from coordinate 1,998,531 downwards.
GGTATGAAAGTAGTTGAGCAAAGACATTTTGGGTGGAAGAAGAGGGAATAATAATAACTAGAAAAGGTTGCATTTTCTGAAGAAAAGTTGTGTGCTTGCTTTAGCTTAAAAGTGTTTTTTAAAAAGTAAATTTAGTTAGGAAGATTCTGTGTTAAGAAATCGTAGTAGTAGAAGTAGTAAAAGCAGAAGTAATAGCAGAAGCAGAGTAGTAGTAGTAGTAGTAGTAGTATAAGCACAAGCAGTAAGTGGTAAAATGTAGTAGTAGCAGCAAAAATAGTAGTAGCAGCATTAGTAATAGTTGAAGTAGTAGTAGCAGAAGTAGTGGTTTGTGTTTTCTATTCAGTCATAAGTAAACCACAAACTGATTCTCTGGTCTGTAGGCATTGTCAAAGACAGCCAGGGTCACATGAGACAGCCACCAGAGGGAGATATCAACAAGCTTTATGCATCTGTTGATAAGCTCAAAAAATTCAAAATGGCGGAGGATTTTGTCACCTGGACTGTAGTGGTTTTTGAGGCTGTTTTGTAGAACACATTGAGCTGGACTTGTGTCAAATTTCAAGTCAATCGGAGTTGCGGTGTGAGGGGTGTGGCCTTTCCAAAAAAAATCGTGTTTTTGGGCCTTAATTACAGCGCCCTCTATTGAGCGATTTCAAAAAAGTTTTACACACGTGGTTCAACATTGTTATGAAACATATCCTGCGAGTTTTGTAATGATTGGACAAACAATTTCTGATTTATAGTCTGATTTGTGTTATGTCACGCCCATTTTTGCATTTGTCCATTTTTGTCCCCTAGTGGTCGATTTCAATGAAACTTTCAGGGTATGTTTCAGGTAATTATGGACATATCCTGCAAGTTTTGTGATGATTGGCACAAGGGTTGTTGACTTTGGTCCATTTATGTGCTGAGCCACGCCCTTTCTGAAGTTCATTGGTCAATATCTTGACAACTAAATAAGATATCAGCAAGCTTTATAGAACTTTTACTAAGCTTGGTCCAATAATGATCCATAGAAAATTTGGTAGCAATCGGACCTACGGTTTAGGAGGAGATGTCAAAAATGTGTTTTTCCAAAAATTAAAAATGGCTGACTTGTGTGTCAAATTTCAAGTCAATCAAAGTCACGGTGTGAGGGGCGTGGCCTTTCCAAAATGGGCCGTAATTACAGCGCCACCATCTGGCCAATTGGGCTCATTTTTTTTGGGAAGCATTTGCACATCATTTCCAGTTAAGTTTCAAGTTTCATGGTTTTAGCTCATTCCAGCTCACGGCAAGCTTTTTATAATGCATTCCTATGGGGCCAAAATATTGCAAATTAAATTAAATTGCAGAAAAAGTACAAGTGTAACCAAAAATTTGAATACGAGTCCGTGATTCCAGACTATGCTGAATTTTTCAAAGTTTGAACGGCGTTGATAGCTTAAATGGTGTGAAAGTAGTTGAGGTCTGAAGTTTTGGGTGGAAGAAGAGGGAATAATAAAGAAGTAAGTACAAGAACATAAGTGTTGCTTGCTGAAGCAAGCACACTAATTACAGAAAGTTACATAGTGCAGGTTTAGGTTTCGCAGCAGAAAACGTCTTTGCATGACTTGAACCTCGGTCATCGGAGTTGAAAGCAAGTGTATACGCCCATCCAAGCCCATTGATATGAGAACAGGCTGCCCTGCACACAGGTGACTGGGTGTGCAAAGATTTCTTTATCTATGATTTCATGTTGAAGTACAATGGTAGATTGGGTAGAAAATAGTCACTTGACGTGAAATAGGCCCAAGTCACATAGAACTTTTCTCCAAATATCTTTTGTTTATCATGGCACTTATTGATCCAAGATCTGCGCCTAAGGGCATCCTCTGCAAAGCACAAGCAGTAAACTTTTTAAAGGCCACAAGCAACACAGTCAGTGCTAGTTGTGATTTATCGTCAGTAATGGGATCAGGTATGCCACCTGTTTACCACGACTGTTTCATTGTGGAGGTGTGTGAAAAATCTGTCAAGAGATAGGACAGAGAATGAGAACAGTATGGATGCCACGTTGAAGCTTAGAAATTGACAGTTTCTGCAGAGAGGCCAGTTAGACCAGTACAAGAGCAGACTGGTGACCAGTGTCTCTTGTAGCCAATGTTAGAGAAACAGAATGGCAAAGAGGCCAGAGGAACGACTGAGGACCACAGCATGGTGCCTTACCGTATCGTCTTCACAATGAAGCGAATGATGACTGCTAGACCTACACAGCCACACATGACTCCTATCACTATAGCAGTGACTTCACCTATAGACAGAAACATAAGGAGGCATGAGAAAGGAAGAACACTGAAACATCTCTATTATTACATCAATATCAAGTGTTCACAAAAATATAATGTTGTAATGATGTGTACTCAGCACCAAAATAGTACTGTGGTCATCAGTAGTATGAGTCAGACTATAACATAAAAGTCTTACCAGGAGTTAACTCCTTCCCTGCCTCTGCACCAGATGAAAGATTGGATAAAACATTAGAGTTTATCATTGTGTGTCACAGAGTTCATGAGACAAATGATTTGTTGGTTTATCTCAACAGAATTTGATGTTCAGTTGATTGAAAATGTGATTCATATGTCTAGTCAGTCTTGCTGCCTTTGGAAACAACGTTGGTATCACAGGCCTTCCAGTTCAATCACTCACCACAATGAACACAAATTCTTTCTCCTTTGTCTTTGTCTGTCACCCTGTCTCCCGCTTTCACTTTTCTATCTCTCTTTTTCCTCTCCCTTTTTCTCTGTTGGACTTGTGTGATAACAATGGGGTCAGTGTTTAGTTTTTGCAAATCCTTTTTCTAATCAGCTTGCATACAAACACTGCTCCCCCTCACTTATTCACCCCTCTCTCTCTCTCGCTCTCTTCCTCTGCTCTCTCTTTCTTTCTGCACTCCCTCTGCCTCTCTCTCTCACCCACAAAGTTACTGGTATCCCTTAATATTCCCACATGCCCTCTCTACCCCCCACTCCATTGCACTTTTCACTCTCAACATGGCTTGTCCTAATTGTCAACTTTTGCCTACATGCCCACCCACTGTCTTGCTATTGTGGCTAGGTTTGTGGGTAACATGTTGTCATTATCTCCATATAGAGGTACAACACTAGAGTTCACAGCAGATTGGCTTGTACTATCTGAAAAAGATAAACACAGAAGAAGAATCTAGTAATTGTAAATGCTCTCCCCTTCCTGCATCCTCTCCCTCCCTCACCTGCTGTGAAGGAGGAGAAGACGACCCTGTGATTGAGCGGTTGGGTGGTGCGGTAGTTGTCCTGTAGCAGCATCCTGTCTGGATCCTCTGCCTTACTGGAGTAAAGCACTGTCTCCAGCTTCAGCAGCTGGAGCAGGGCGGGGAGCCGAGAAAGGGATGGGAAGAACCGGGGAGGAAAGGGAAGAAATGGTTACACTGCAAAAAAATATTAAGACACTTAAAAACATTATGTTTCCTTGCTGCCTGGAAATTGCAAGGTGACTGAAATAGTACTGAATAGTTGGGTCAAAGTTCATCAGTTGTTCTAATGTAGTAAAGCTATTTTTTTATCTCATGCTTCTTACTCAAGAAAACATTATTTATAACTGATACAAATCAAAATGTGTAGATCTTTGAGAAATGCTTGTATGGAATTGAAATAGCCTATATCTGAATTTCTTGTTCACACACCATTTGCTTTTCTCAAGTTATTGTCGCATCATATATTTCATTCAAATATTAAGACATGTATGCTCCTAATACAGTGTGAATTGTTGTGGTCTTTTAACAACTAATACATTATTGAATATTAAGATATATCCAACCTCACCTGTGCCTGTGAGATTTGAACCCTCTCGTGGAATAATGTCCAGAAAACGCTCTGGTAGCAGGGTGGGGTGGTAAGGGACCCGTTGTAGCGATAGTAGCGTCCCAGATCCTTAGGCAGCAGGGATTGGATGTCAAAGGCTGGGATGGATGCTTTCTGGTCTGCCAGTGGAGATAAGGAGGAGAAAAGGAGTATGTATATTGTAGTCAAATACTTCCCTCTTTTTTGACGGGGTGTAGTCATCAGTGGAGAGTGTGGAGAGTCACTATACTTTCAATTGAATCAATCCAAAATGGAAATGGGAACTGTAAATTAGACTTGCACCTTTGACAACTCTTAAAATTTGGAATAAAATAAACTTCCTGATGAATGAATGAATGAATGAATGAATGAATGAATGGATGAATTAGACTGGATTGTTAATGAACCCCAACTGTGCTGTGAGCGACACAGCAATGCTATCAGTAGATGCATGTCAAGCATTCGATAGGATAGAATGGGGTTACCTTTTTGAAGTACTCCCAAGATTTGGGTTAGGCGAAACATTTCTCAAATGGATTCAACTACTATACACAAACCCAACTGCCAAGATCCTAACTAATAATACCATCTCGAGACCCTTTAGTTTACAGAGATCTACCCGGCAGGGTTGCCCTTTGTCTCCACTGCTATTCATGTTAGCAATTGAACCTCTAGCCATGGCCGTAAGAGCACATATAGGATTATCAGGCATTACAATTGGGGGGATAGATCATCGCATTTCTTTATATGCGGATCATATCATATTTTTCCTGACAAATTTAAAAAATAATATTCCCAATTCCCAGATTAATTGAAAATTTTGGGGGGTTCTCTGGATATAAAATGAACAATTCAAAATCAGTATTAATGTTTCTTAATAAGGAAGAAAGACATAGTCCCATAGTAAATATTCCATTTATGACAACTACTGAAGGTTTTAGGTACTTGGGCGTTAAAATCACTCCGCAACTCAGTGAAATAATCACAGCAAATTATGACCCCCTGGTGGACGGAGTAACCGAAGCACTGAATCGCTGGTTCAATTTGCCTATATCTATGGTCGGACTAATAAATATAATAAAAATGACTATTCTACCCAAATTTTTATATTATTTTCAAACACTCCCACTGCCATTACCAAACATGTTTTACAACAAACTTAACAAATGATTTGGTCAATTCATCTGGATGAATGATAGGTGATAGGATGATAGGAAAGCTAGACTCCGCCTTAAGCTATTTTATCTGCCTTATGAGAGGGGGGGCTTCAACATCCCAATCTTAGATGGTATTATATGGCTGCCCAACTGACCTCAGCATCATATTATTTCTGCACAATAGCGCCCCCAGCCTGGGTAAGCATCGAGCAAGAGTCCATTCCAGATCTACCATTAAATTTGTATCTATACTCTTTGGATATTAAGACATTGAAGAAACAAAAAATCCTTTTCTTAAAAATACAATTTCAGTTTGGCATGCTGCACACAAACATATAGGTGATATGCCTGTATTGTCTCAATTTACTCCTATTTGGGGTAATGAACAGTTTACACCTGGTAAAAAGGATGGAGGATTTAGGTCATGGAATATAAAAGGTATTTGGAAAATGATGGATCTGTATGTAGACAAAGTTTTACTTTCTTTTGATCAATTATGTCAGAGGTAACATAAGATAACATAAGAAATAACAACAATACCATAAGAAAATTACAATAAACACATTGTTGAAAAAAAAACTGTGCTGTGAGCTGAATGATTTCTCTCTAGGTCTGTAATCTCACCTGCATGTCTGACGCGGCCCAGGTAGTTGAGGATGTTGCCAAATGCCTTGTTGGTCTCGCCGCCTGTCTGGAAAACCAAAAGGACAATCTGAAATGCTCATTACATTTATCAGAATCAGAGAATCAATGAGCCGGCTGATCCGTTAACTAATCAAAGTCAATTTGTGTAATTTGTGTAATGCTTTTTGTGCGTATCGCTATAATGATGTGTTATCACCTCAATGAGAATTCCTAGAACAGACAGGCCATCCCTCTGTGTCATAGCCATGGACATGTTGGGGTAAAGCTCTGAGTTATAGTGCACCACATGTAGCTGGAGAGAGGAAGAACAGGGTTAGTCAGTCTGTTCACACTGGCGAGAGAGAGAGAAAGCAAGACTTATGCTGGCTAATCCTCTGAGAATCCTTCTCATTGCTCATTGATAAAAGGTTTGCGCTATACAGAGTGAGACAGAGAGAGAGGCAACGAGAAGGAGAGACATAGAGAGGGAAGGCTGCGTGCTAACATGATGGATTTTCATCCCGTATGAATGAATGAGGAGAAATAAATCGTGAGGCGACTGATGTGGATGAGAAAGAGATTAATTGTGTCATTATGTAATAAGACCGCTCATGCATTTCAGGTTCCTTTTACTATTGTTTGTCTTCTCCAACATTTTATTTGTATTGTTTCCTTCCGTTTCATTGACTCTGGTTTTAGTCTCGTTGATGTGCTTAATTTCCCTCTCACCCCTGAAGACACAGCTATGTTGGCATACCTGGGCAGTGGCAGATGGGCAGGAACTGAGGTGCTGAGCCTCCTTACCTTCCCTCCCTCTTTCTTTCTCTCTACTCTCTCCATTCTTTCCTCCCATGTTCACTCCATCGCAGTCTAGGTTTATCTCTAATCTCTTAGTCTTTCTGTCTTTCTTTTTAGTTTCCTTACTTTATCAATAGCAGTAGGGAAGTGGAAGAAAGAAAGAAAGAAAGAAAGAAAGACCTTCAAGCCTTCCTGAAAGTATGCTTGCCTACAGGTATACTCTCATGTGAATGCCTAAGCATGCTTCCCTAAAATGAGACTTTTTGTCCACTTTATTTGTTTCTCTGTATTCTTGTGTGTCTTCACTGCAACAGCGCCTCTTCACCAGCTGAGGTTTATTCCTAATTCCATCAGACTTTCTTTCCTATTTTAATCTTCTGTTAATTTCTCTCTCTAATGTGTATAACTCTAATTACTATAAACACTCACGTACAGTATGTATATCCAAGTGTTGTGGTGGAAAGACAATATAGGCTTCTACACAGCCCACGTCCCTTAGTCTCCCTTATTTGTTGCTCAATCACTGGTGCGCTATTCTACTGCACTACTGGACATCGCTCTGAATGAATGAATACATGTGAAGTGATACTGACTGTTTTATACTGTCCCACTGTACTGAATGTGAGGTCCCTGCTGTCTTTGTACCATGTGTGCCAGGGTGTGCTTATGTTACTAGTTGTCAATGTGTTCCTGCACCAAAATCCCGAAGTCACATTTCTGTACAGTTACTGTACTTGGTGAATAAAACGATTCTCATCGCGATTGGTGCATTACTCCTTCGGATATACAGTAAAGTTGGACACATCTACACTATATTATTCATTTCTGCAAAAAAAATATTATTCTTGATTTCAGCACCATCGTGTCCTAGGATCCTTCACCTGTGTCATCATGATTATTACTTGCAGAATATGCAATATATGTTTTTCCTCTTTTTCTTCAGACAACCTTGAGCATAGTCTCATTTTGCATTTTGAAAATGTTGATCTTGTCTCACCTCGAATTTAACTTGGTTTTGGTTTTGCCTTTGACGTTGTGTTAGATCTCTTTTTTTCCTGATAAAAGATGCAATCTTTCAACTGTTCTTTTTGGGTAAAATGTTCACAAGCACTGCTGGGTATCATTAACCAACTCCCCTTTACTCTTCGTCTTGACTCAGCTAAGCCTTGTCTTGATTTGTGTTGCACTCAACTCCAGTGGACTTTACTGGTTACGTTTAAACGTACCTCTGCATCTGCACTCTGTCCGTTGATGGTGTGTTCACTGCCTCCGTGGCTCGGGCCTCCACTGCCCCAGTGGAGGTGCATCTGTACGGCTGTAAAGAGCCAGGGCAGCCCCCCCAGGCTCATCCAGTCTGGCAGGTCAATCACCACTGATGGAGGGAACGGGTACAAGAACAGAGTTAACTTGTTCTCTGGGTTAGACCGAGAGGGGAAAGAGAAGACAACTGGACAAGAAATAGTAGGCAGGCAGTTGAAGAGAACTGCAAATTGCTTAACTGTGAAATTAAAGCAAAGATTTGGACTTGAATTTGTTGAAGGCCTGGAAAAACGTTGCCATGAATTTGCTGCCAGGTTACCTGTGAAGACGCTGTAGAGCATGAACAGACTGACAGTCAAATTGTTAGGATACATGTGAGAGTGTCAGACTGGGAGCTGGAGATCAGATGGTTGCCATAGTTACCTGTGTGTCCATTATTGTAAAGGGTGAAGGGCTTGTTGCCATGCTGGCTGTAGCCCAGCGGGGTCACAGGTGTCAAACCGCGGTCATATTTGGTCTGGGTGGTTACCACGTCAACAGGAGACTGGGAAGTACCACTGCAGTCAGGGAAATATTCAGACCACTCAGACTGACCTACCAAGCCTTAGGGAGATGAAAGACAGAAAGACAGAAAGAATGATATCATCATACAGCCCGCTGGCTCCCAGTCATCCATTAATAAGTTCATTGTCCTGTGGGCTGAGTGCAACTAAAAAGCACAAAGTTTACTTTTTTTTACTTTACTACATGCAGAATGTATCAACACGTCCACACTATACAATTTTTAGGTCAAACTAAGATCAGAATAGACAACAACAGCCCTTGTTACATAAGTCTGTGTCATTATATGCGTAGCCATTTGCAGAATTGTGCCTGAAAGAGGGATGAGTGAGTGAGGCACTGGTACACTGAGTAAAAAGAGACGGGCCTGCGCAATTGAATAATAAAAGAAAGTTAGAATAAAGAGTCTGAAAGAGAGTGACAAGAGAGTGAAAGAATCTGAATTTGAATTGCGAGGCGAGGAAAGCTGGAGAAAAGAGGCATACCAGTGGCACAATGTTTCAGGAAAAAAATCACATATCCAATCTTATAGTTGCATGCTCTTCTTTATGTTTATGCTTCATTTTATGTGGAAGAACAAGAAATATGAAAAACCAAGAGGCAAGATAGCATGTAGCACTTAATGCAAGTGAAAGTTAGAATCTCTAAGCCATGGATCGTAGTCACATTTAATCAACAATTAACTCTCCTCTATAAACAGTGTAGGCGACAGTCAATCTCTCTCTCACACAGACAGATTACCCTGGTTTTTGTGGTAGCAGGGCATACATACTCCACATCCACTCTCCCCATGCCTGCGCCCCCACCTTGCACTTCTAATCTGTTCTCTACCCCCTACCCCTGCTCCACTCCGCTGCAAGCCCCGCACCACAACTGAACTTCAAAAGTGTATCCCGCGCCCACTGGTCGTCATGGAGGTCCCCATGGTAACCAGAGGCCGAATATTCTGACCCTCTGTGCTGCTCTACCTCTCATAGCATGCTGTCTCTGTCCTGAATACAGCCAGGAACAAAGCCACACACACACACACACACACACACACTCACTCACTCACTCACTCACTCACTCACCAACTCACTCCCTCACTCAAGCAGAGACAAAAAGTTGTAATGCCCGTGACGAAGAAACAACAGAAAAAAAGAGTGACTTTCACTTGAAACACACATTACAACCTATCTCACATGCAAAGTAGCACTTGCCAGCTCTGAAACCGTCTAATTCTCTGTTTCCGTGTGACAAAATGTGTGTGTATATCAAAAGCGTCTTTCCACTTCAGCTAACAACTCAGCAGTCGCCACAAGCGATGCTGTATCACACAACATGTCTCACAGACCAACGCTGGGTCTCACTCATTCCCGTACGGACCATGGATGAATCACTAGCAAGTGTTCTCAGTGTTATAACATAAAAGCCATGAACAAAACAGCCTAAACACAACTAACATATCACATCTTAGAGTTTGCTAGTACTTTGAGAGCCAAGATTACACCATGCCTTACTGTGTAGCGGACTAGCCTCTGAATCCGTGTAATAATGCTTAAGTGGACAAAGTGTAACACCAGTTTGCTCCTGGCACAGCCACCACAGCTTGGTGTGTGTGTTTTTGTATGTACAGTAGTGTTGCTTTACTGAATACATACAGAGAGTGGTAGTGTGTGTGTTTGCCCATTCATTCCCACAATGTCATTGTCCAGGGGATAGGCCGCTAGTGTGTGTCCACAGTACAATAAACACATAGGTTATTGTGCGCTGCAACAATACAGCTGAATCACAGGGTGCTGCTTTACTATCCTTTTGCTTCATGCCGTCCCATCTCCCTCCAGCTACCCAACACCCTCTCTCCTCCATGCTCCATCCTGGTGCACCTGCCTCTCTCTGTCAGCCTCTCTGTCTTTCTTGCTTTCTCTCTCTCTCCCTCCCTCCATTTCTCTCTCTCTCTCGCTCTCTCTACTCCTTCATCATCTCTGTGTGACTGTTTCGCTCATGCCAGCTTGGTGAACTGTAACTAATACAAACAGAGGGGGAGAGAGAGGAAAACAGAGGGGAAAGGGGGTGGGAGATACAGGGGAAATACATACATCCTGCTGAAGTTAGTTTGATTTAGAGATTCAGGTTTAGGGCACTTTTGAAGTTGCACTTACCGGTATAGGTCCAGTAAGTTTCCACTGAAAAGGAGTAAAAGAGAAAATCTCAAAACTCTTCGGTTACTCTCGGTAACTTTTTGTTCACAGCCATTCTCAGTTTGATTTTTACCATGGGGTAGCTCATGTAAAAGGGTGAAATGTCTGTGAGACTAGGTGTATCAATCATATTTTTCCTTTAACACTCCAATATGGCATATGTTCATCAATATTGATATCACACGTACAGCCATTGTTGTTGCTAATACCATCCCAGTAAAACTCAAAACAACAAGCGCTTCTAAATGCACATCTACATTCCACAAAAACGACTTATGAAATGCACTACTGCTTGGAGTACAGTCTGCAACACCAAAATAACAAACCTCAGACACTCACATGATGCTGATTGTTATGTTAATCAGGGTCTTACCGGCAGCTGGGGCAGCTGTCCATTGGCAACACAGAAGCATTAGAGAGAGAAAAAGACCCAAAGATTCCATGTTAACCCTCCTCGCCCATACACAGAGATGAATGAAAGCGGACGAGAGATGAGGAGCAAGAGGAGGGAGTGCGAGAGAGAGAGAGAGAGAGAGAGAGAGAGAGAGAGAGAGAGAGAGGGAGGGAGAGGGAGAGGGAGAGGGAGAGGGAGAGAGAGAGAGAGGGAGACTGGGTCCACCAATCCCACCTGCTACACTTCCAGCTCTAACTTTAACAGCCAGAGTGTGGATGTTAGATGCTGGCTCCACTCTGACACAGGGACACCAGTGCAGGTCTCAGTGAGGGACGGATGAAGAGAGTGAGAAAGTATGAGAGAAAATATGAGAGACAGAAGCTGAGATGGAGAGAGATGAGAGAGCCAAGGGGGGGGGGGGGGGGGGGGGGACAACAACATTGCTATACTGCGCAATGTGCAAAGTACAGCAATGTGCAAACACAGCAGCAAGATTTGTGCGCTGTTGTGACAGGAAAACTACGTCATCTGTGGACGTCATCTGTGTATTCCTGCACTATCTGCTGTACATACTTTTTTGCAGTGTTTACACAGTCCTCACTTATTTGCATTTATTTATTTTTTTTGTCAAGTGTTTTTATTCAATTAACCAGCACAGAGAAAAAAACAAAATGCAGTGGTGTCATTTTTCATTTTTGGCCCCCCCAAACCCCCACCCTTCGAACCACATAGAATCCTACCGATACAGAAAACATAAATTTGCAAAATAATACGACATAAAACAAATATTAAAAAGAAAATCACAAATTTACAAAATAATAAGTTATAAAACAAATATTAAATATAAAAAGAAAATCAAGAGCAAAACCTTATAAAAATAAATAAACAGAATCTCTTCCATCTTAACATACAGTAGATGATATGTACCACAACACACCTGTAAAGTGTTTGCAATGTTTTAACACATACCTATTTACAAAGAGTGCATCAAATTCAAAGGCGAGTGCTTCATTTAACCTGCATCCTGAAGTGTCTTCAATTCAGCTATGTAATCAATCATAGGGCCCCAGGCAGAATTTGCATTTATTTTTTAACTGCAATGTCCACATTTTTCTGTTTTTATTTTAAGTTATCTTTACTTATCTGTTTGTATTTTTAAGTTAATTTTACCTATTCATATTTATATATTTGATTGCAAAGTTGCACTGTTACACAGCAATGTAAACTTATGTTTCCCATGCCAATAAAGCCCCTTTGAATTGAATTGGCTTGAAATTGAGAGAGGACTGAGACAATGTGGGGCTGAGAAAGCCTGGGGGGGAGGGTACTGCATGGGAAATAATAGAGTAGAGAATAGGGATGGGGAACGTGTCGGGGGTGAGGACAGTGAGAGGTAAAGTCATGCAGGGATGGCAATGAGTGGGTGGTGTCTGAATTGCTAAATTGTTTTTGCTGAGGTCTGAGCTTTCAACAAAAGTAGACTTATCCCTCCATGACTAAGAGGTGAGGGGACTTTGTTTCAGTTTGACAATAAACTTAATTTGTCCTCATTATTCTTTGTGTTTTAGTAAATACTGGGCAGCAGAAGTGAGGGGGAAAAGAGCAAGAGTGAAGGGAAGAGGACAGGATACACATAACACATCGGTAAGCAAAAGTCAATTTTAAATGAAAGACTTTTAATAGTATATTTTATAGTCTCTCCTCTTATATATCTTTATGTACGTTTTCAGCAGTCCCACTTCATTTCCTTCTGCTACCATGGCCAACAATGGCCAATATCCTCTAAAATGTAAATAGATGTTTGGGTAAGGTTTTAGGTATTATCAGTTTGTGTGACAGTTTTATAATCTCTCAACAACATTTCTTTTCACAGGACTTTTTCCCCTATATCTACCTCTTTTAAGATTATCTGAGAATTATATAAACTTGCATCATTTTCTAGGGAAAAAATGTTTTTGTTTTCTTCTGTACAAAGACTGGCTGTGGATTGCAAAAGATGCAGATTACATAAAAAGTATTGTAACAAGTCTTCATAATGTGAACGATTTGGTCAGTTTTGAACACTAGGGGGAGCCCTATACATATGACATATCGTAGGCTGGTTTTTAACTCTTCATGACGAGAGGCAATCCAGCCAAGTATCTCTTAATATATATTACATCACATATTGGAGTCGTGGATAGACTTTTAATACTAAATACAACTACAACAGTTACGACACTGGAGAATCATGAACTCATAGATAGACAGATAGATAGATAGATAGATAGATAGATAGATAGATAGATAGATAGATAGATAATCAAGCCATTGGATTACTCAAATTTAACAGGGTTTCTTTCAAAGTAAATCAAATCTGGATTATTTTCAGTGGCCTAACTGTTACCTAATGGATTATAGCTATCCCTGTTGTAGTCACATCATTGAGATCCCCGTGCAGGTAATCTATTACTCCTCATTACTATCATCGTGACTAGCAACACAGGTCTGATATCTTTTACTGCTAATACTTAGGTTGATTAATTAATGGCGGGTATTTCTGTCTTGAAGTCACACCTCTGGCACCAGGTTCACAGTCACTACGAACAAGTACTTGATTTGTTCGCCATCTCTTCCGTCTCTCCTCCCATCCTTTTTACACGGTGCACCGGCCCGCTCAAACGTGAAAGCCGTTGAGCAATATTATGCAACAGACATAACCTTTACCAGCATCCCATTGGTCGCTCGAGCCGCTTGGTGGGCGTGGCTACAGTTTATTTGTCAAACACTATTGGTCGTACGTTTTCAGGGGGCGTGGTCGTTTGGTTTTCATTCACAAATATCCACCGGAACGCCACGGCAACATGTGAAGAGCTCTCTATTTATACGACCCAACACATGACTCCACTTTGCAAATGTGAGCGGAGAGAAAGACTTGGCAGAAAATGGAATTTGACAGTTTTTAATCAAGGTTACTGCGTTTATTTTCATAACGTAGACGTAGTGCTGTGTGTGGAAGACAAATGTATATCACTATATTATATATTATATCACTTTTGCAGATTGTTTAATCCATGACTGCTGACAAGGGAAAGTGCCGATTCCATAATCATGCCCACCTCAATAAGACCACTTATAAGAGAGCGAGGAGATACATAGATAGATAGATAGATAGATAGATAGATAGATAGATAGATAGATAGATAGATAGATAGATATAGATAGACGAATGTATAAACTGTTATTAGTCTTTTAAATTTCACATCTTGGCATTTAAAAACAGAGAGAAACCACATCCTCTGCTGTCCAGCCACATGCAATCACACAAAAAATACAAGGGGAAATGGGGTTTGATGTAAACATTTTGAGCATTTATTTTGCTGCTTTGGCAAAGTTGTTAAACTTTCGTGCCAGTGATAGAAACTGAAATTAGTTTAGAGGGAGGAGGGCGAGGAAAGTGAGACAGACAGACAGATAGACAGACAGACAGACAGACAGAGTGCACGTGAGAGGACAGGCAGCAGAGTGTAATTGTCTCCCAGCTGTCCTGCTTTCTGGGTGAAATCTGATATGGGGCTAGAGACACACACACACACACACACAGAGAGAGAGAGTGGGTAGACACTTTACATTAGTCTCTCTTTAGGCCTAGGTCCTCCATCATGTGGATCAGTTTTCTGTTTTGGTGTCTATCTCTCACCACACCTGGGCATTCATTAGACTATACCTGACCTCCTGCATTCTTTCACTGCCAGCCAGCCTTTTTACTACACATGTCCTCCAGATGAATGCATCTCAGGAATATTAAAAATGATACTCTATGTGAATGAAAAAAATAAGACTCTCTCAACTTCCCTCTGACGCAAACGATACCACAGCAGGTTCATAGTACAGCTGCGTCAACCTATATCCTACATGTCACTCCAGCAGTATATCTATAGATCATTTACACCTCATTGTAACTTTTATTATTATTACTTATTTTATTTAGGAGCAGGTGCATCATTCCAACTGCACCCTGAGTAGCCTAACTGAGCATGGCCAATTTGATGAAGAACTGCTAATTGCACTTTGACCCAATTCATCAACAAAAGCTCCAGCCATAGGCTCAAGCCTGACTGTGTTATTGAATTCTCAAGTCTGTCAATACAAGGGAGGGAAACGAAAAGAGCATGGAGAAAAACAAGTACAGATTCCAGGTGGGGGGAAGGGTGAAAGATGGAAATGAGGGGGGTGGTCGTCACCACCCATGAACCCAGAGGAGGTTCATTGAGTTCATGTGCTGCAGTGGAATGCAGTGGGGGAGGAAAGCCTTTTCTATCGACTAGGTGCCTGTCACTTATACACAAACAAAAACCTTCCCTTGGGTTTACTATTGTCAAAGGTTAACCATATTGTGTTTCAGTGAGAAGAGGGAGTAGGCTACTCACCTGGTGTTGACGTTACTATATGACCATAGATGGTCGCTTTGCTCAAGGACAGGTATTGCCGATCAAACAAGGACACATAATGTGTGAGCTGAGGAGAGAGGTCCCTGGGTTCATGTGTATGTTGGATGTATGGTGGGGGAAGGGAAGGCTTCCATCCCTAACTATAGCATGCAAGACGCTTAGAGGCATCCGGGACTCCTCATGCAATACCCTGGTATTTCACTTCTAAAAATATCAATAAATCCCAGCACAATGACTGACTCGCAATTAAGGTCTCATGTGGAGACTATCTACTGATGCTTGCTTCACATACTATTAGTGGTGGGATTATTTTTTATAGATTATGTGTATGTGTGTGTGTATGGCCTGTATGTTGTGTTCGGAGGTCAGTGACTTCACTCTGTAGTAACCTATAGGAAATAGCGGAGCTCATAGCTATACATCATGGATCAGGAAGAGGGACTCACGCTACAGCTCAGTAATCATCCATTACAATCCACATCACTTAGGTTTACAATCCACATCACTTAGGTTTGGATTTATTAGTGATTTTAAACTATGCAGCAAAGTATTCATGCTCCTATTCAGTGATAAAAATCTAAATACTAAAAATATCAACTACAACTCTTTTATAAAACGAGCGTGTACGATTTCAGGAGTGTACTGACCTTGTTTTGTAACTCAAATGTTGACCGACAGGTTTTTAAAGTAAAAGGATGGTAGCATATTTTCACTGAAATAACAGCATTTCTAACAGCATTCTAGCCACCAAGCCTGTTTGTTGGATTAACAAGACAAGCCAAGCAAGTACAGAAAATACAAATCTCCTTGAAATGTGCTCTTATGGAAAATAACTAGGCTAGTAACACATTTTAGAAGGATATACAAATGCCAACGCAAAACTCTAATTCCCTATAGGAATATTATTGGAGTACTATAGGCACATTATAGGAATATCATAACGATACCACAGGGGGTAAAAATTCCATAAAGTAGCCTACGATAAGGTCACTATAGACTCATTACTGAATACTACAAACACACTATACGTCCCTACTGGAATTATATTGTTATATTATAGTGATTTTTCTTCACGGCATATTTATACGGCACACTAAAGGCACATTTCCAAAAACAAATTAATTCCTAATTATGAATCCCTAGCAGTGAATGGCAATAATCACATTTTTTTCATTTGGCGATATGTTTATATGCATAATGTGATAGCTTCCTTATACACAGTACAGACGACGCATGGATGTTAAAATCTGAACTGTGTCCCTTTAGAGAGGTTGTAGAGACGTGTGTGTAGGTATATGGACAAGGACAACAACTAATTCAACGTTGTTGGTGGGGGAAATTTAATCCTCTCATTGAGCTCGCAGTAAGGACACGATGATATTGCCGAGAGACTGTATTCCCTTGTAGCTGACACTAGATTTGGGCTAAAATAAATTATGAAGAAGGTGAGACATGTACCCAGCATTAACGTGGAAACATCCATCCCGGACAACCATCAACTTTATCTCTTTGAATTATGTATTCTTCCCCTCTGCATATTACTAAGCCTATGTGATGAATGTGAATAACAATTGAGAAAAGTGGTTCATGTTTTCTAGTAGCTACTATATCTCACTATATATCTCACTATTATCTATCTAAGTGTATTTCTTCCTTCTATACTAGTGTATTTCAGATTAAATACAACAAACAATATGGTCAGTGTCGTGGAAATTTGTCAAAGAAGTCAATTGCCACTGAAAGTTGTTTAAGCAGAGTGATCATTTAATCATGTTGCAGCATGGAGAGAAATCTGCGTAGAGCTTCAAAAGCATTCAAGCATTTCTCTGCCCCTCTAAGAGTGAGCAGGATTTTTAAACCTACAAGTTACACAAGCCCCTTTTGGTTTACCTTTGGTCTCAGTACCAAGGTCACTAGCATGGGCAAAACATTGTTGGGAGACAAATCACTTGGAGACTCTCAGTGCTAGGCTTTTCCCGTATCCTGGGAACAAGCATACTTGTTTGATGATGATAAGTATAATTATCATCATCGATGGGCTGTGCGATGCGCGTTCACAGTATGCGTACTTGTTGGAAGAGGGATCTCGTTGATGCATAGAACATATTTTACGTCTCCCAGGCCTACCAGGGCGCAGTGGAGTCTCTGCCGTAGCGCGTGCGTGTGTTTACACCAGATCGCCGTAGTAGAGCTGCCCTGCCCTACACACACGAGACACACATGAGTGGGCAGGGCCTTGAATGCCTGGAGTGACGTCCAATCACCGGCAATCACTCGCTAGGCGGATCCACCAATGGCCTGTGTCGCTGTCAGCCCGGCAGCCAATGAAATGCGCACAAAATGTGGGCACGTGGACCCGTGCACATGTTGACACTCGTAAACTGCCAAGAGAAAGCGCTAGCAAAGACACAAACCAATGAACGGCCAGTTAGTGTGTGAGCTGAGGCTGGGTGTCCCGACGCTGCTCCATCTACGGAGTGTGTAACGAGCCTGTCGTTTCAAGTACGGGAGAGAGGTGTTAAAAACGTTTCTGGCAACCGTAGCCGCCGCAGCTGCTGTTTCAATATTGTTAATTAAAGGTGAGTGTCCCCCCGGTTTCGTTATGTTGTAGCTAACGTTTCCCGAAGTTAGTAGGCTAGCCTAAAGGAATTTCCTGTCCCGGTATAACGTTATATTGTGTCTCCGGATACATTTCGTACATGGGCGCTGTTTTTTCAGTTTGCTTTTTTCTATTTCTATTAATTGCTATTATTGTTTAATAAGGTGCGACTGCTAATGGCGTTGTACTGTCAAAACAATACATTGATAAATTGTGGTTTTGCTTATAATTGTGATTTGCTTTGCATAGACATCAGTAATCTGTAATCTGATATTTCCAGTGATATTATCGCCCTTAGTACAAACGTACAGTAATTTATGTGTAGGAGTGGGCTTATGTATGCCGCGGGTGCTGTAGGATTTATTAGTTTCTGCTGTGGTCATGGTATGGTTCACGGACAGAGACAGACACGCAGCGAACACCTGAGACGCAGCCTCATTCCGCCGTGGTCCATACCTGGGTAGACCGAGCCGACACACGGGCTACAAACACGAGATGAGAAGGCATGGGGGAAATAATCCAACCTAGTTATTGTGTTTTCCCCACAACGTTTCAGTTGACTCAGATAGACAAGATAACAGTTGGTTTCGAGAGAAAACAACTACAATAGAAGATAGAAGACATCTGATACAAATAAAATGTGTCTGAACAGCGAGACATTTTGTCTGTGATAATAGCTGAATGGTTTGTTGGCTTGTTGAAATGAATTCTTTCAGCGACCCTGAAACTAAGATAAGATGTGGATTCAATAAGTGCTTCTTGCTGTGTTGCCTCTGTGTAAGCACACTGCAAAATTGTTATCACTGTGTAAGTTTACTCCATTGTCTGTGTGTTTATAGACTTTATTTATAATATTGATAAACACTGCTGTTTACATGTGTGCTGATGTGTGTAATAGTGGCTTGTGTTCTTGTGACTTCTGTAATTTCCCCCACTGTGTATTAGTGGGATCATAGACCAGCATACCAGTAGGGACTCCAAGATTACAGACAGAGCGAGAAAGAAAGAGAGAGAGAGAAAGACACATGGCCAGAGAGCTAGAATGTAAAATGTGAGGAAAAAAGGAGGAGGGCTGGTCAGAGAAAGGGAAGAGGAGCACCGGCTCGTGTGCATAATGAACAGGATGAGCTAAAGAGCGAGTGGGACAGAGATGAGAGGCATACAGAAACACTGCCGGAGAGGAAAGAGGGAGGTTAGTGTATGTGAATCCAAGGGGGGATGGAGAGCAAGTCCGAGACAGATGGGAGGGGCTAGAGAGAGCTGGAGGCATGGGAGAGTGAGTGAGTGAGTGAGAGAGCGAGAGAGAGAGAGAGACTGCCTTTTTCTGATTCCACTACTGCTTACTCTACAGGCACCCTTCCCCCTCACATTTTACTCTCCTCTCTAGTCTCTACTCTCCTCAATGGGAGCCAGACATGCACTACCATTGTGTGTCTACTGCCTACCCCTAGTCCCAGCCGCACTCTCTTCATGTTAAACTAGGCCACTGGTATACCCACCATTTTGAATAATTGGGGTTATTATTTATGGGAGGGAGATTGAAAAAATGGAGTAGTGCCAAATGGAAGGCAGTGCTTTACAATGATATTGTTTCTCTATCTCTTTACTCTCTCTTCCTCTGTATCTGTGTCTGCCTGTCTCCATTTGTCCTGCCTTTCACTTGAGTAACAACTTCGGCCATGCTGGCTTTGGGCATTCAGCCAAGCCTCTCTGTTTCTCAGTTGAATTGACTAATAATAATGTTTCTGTTCTAATGCTGAACCTCCTCTGCTTCCTTTCAACAGCGATGCAGTCCCAAGGCGGCACTTCCTCTCAGCCCTCCTTCGACTCACTGAGCTTCAGTGACAGCCTCTTGTGCAGCGACTCCGAGCAGGCAGAGGACGACGTGGACGTCTTCCTGACTGACAGCCACCCCTCCGTCATCATCGGCGGAGCGGGCGGGGTCACGACTGACAGAGGCGGGGGTTCAGAGAGCCCTGGGTCCCAGTGGACGTGCGACGGCTTCACCGACAAAGAGGAAGAGGAGGAGTCAGACAGGTCACAGAGCAGCAGCCGGGACTCACCTCAGGGTGGACGAGACAGATGCAGCCAGCCAGAGCACCAAGTCCCAGGGAGACCTGCTGTTCGCTCAGAAGGTGAGGGAGTGCATTTGTAGACTGGGGGAGGAGAGGGACAGGGGGAGGAGAGGGACAGGTGGAGGGCTGAAAAAGAAAGCGATGGTGAGAAGCAGAATGAGGGAGCAAGACGTAGGTTCAGGATAAGAGATGGGAACCATAGCATCACATTCAGACAGTGAGGCCTAA
Organism: Hoplostethus atlanticus; assembly: GCA_034670405.1. NCBI lineage: Eukaryota > Metazoa > Chordata > Actinopteri > Trachichthyiformes > Trachichthyidae > Hoplostethus > Hoplostethus atlanticus. The sequence continues at coordinate 1,978,389 of JAXDDX010000016.1, read as the reverse complement.
CCCCAACCCAATAGTAATCCATCTTCCTCCCTCCCTCTCTCTCTGTCAGTGTGCTGAGCTGCAGGGTTTTGTCAGGCCCCTGCTGGAGTTGCTGAATGGACTGAAGAGGGGACGATTCGACCATGGTAAGCATCCTTACCTCATTACCTGCACCTCTCTGTGTTTAAGTGGGAATGTGTGCAAACTGTAGTAGCCAATGTTGTATGCGCTGAACACCGTTGTATATGACCTTTCTGCAGCAGTCTGTATTGATCCAGCCTATTGATGTAGTCTACAGTGCAGTGTGTGTAGAGAGACATTGTCTAGTGGCTGGTTTATCAGCTCCCGTGTGTGTGTGTGTGTGTGTGTGTGTGTGTGTGTGTGTGTGTGTGTGTGTGTGTGTGTGTGTGTGTGTGTGTGTGTGTGTGTGTGTGTGTGTGTGTGTGTGTGTGTGTGTGTGTGTGTGTGTGTGTGTGTGTGTGTGTGTGTGTGTGTGTCTTCCGTGACTATCGAGGCAAATGCTGACTCCGGGATTATGGCTTTGATTGACAGGTCTGAGTAGTTTCCAGCAGAGCGTTGCCATGGACCGAATCCAGAGGATCGTGGGGGTTTTACAGAAACCCAACAGCGGGTAAGATGTCATCCCCACTGTCCCGCCCACACCGCTGAAATACACACACACACACACCCCCCCGGTTCCCATTTTCTCTACTGCTTTCAACTATCCCTCCTTCTCTCACTAACTACCACCTCTTACCAAACCACCTGTACTTGGCCAGGTGAGGCAGGAAGTTGAGAGGAGTTGGGTGGAGTTGAGACTGTAAATGATTATTAAATTTTAGTGAGGCAGTCTTCCATTTCAAAGCCTTGTCTCCTGTGTCGTGTTTTATTGAACACTCATTAGGGGAGGTAGAATTACAGCATTCACATGCCTTGCAGGGAAACACCAACCATCAGAGGAAAGGTGTGTCTGTATCTATGTAGGATGATAAAACCCAAAGCTTTGTTACACACAATAATGCTATGTCCTTATCTGTTCATCATTTTGTTTATTTCTCCCTTTTTACTTTCTACCTTGTTTTTGTAGGGAGAAGTACCTGAACACTCTGCTGCAGGTGGAGATGATGTTGAAGCTTTGGTTTCCACAGGTCCTTACAAACTCTGCCGCGGCAGCCTCCAGCCCCGCCATACCCCCTAATCTCCACCAAATTATACTTACCTCCACCCCTCCACACAAGCACAGGGATCAGTTGCATATTCCTGTCAAGGTGAGAACACATGCATGCATATGCACGTGAACACACTCATACACATAAAAATGTTACTACAAATTGAATACTATATTCTCCTGCAACTTATTCTCTTGGTCATTTTCCAGAAGCGCAGGCTCAGCTGGACAAGTACGGACTCTCCTATACCTTCCCCTGTGCTCCTCAAGCGCCCTCACATCAATGGAAAAGGGAAGAGAGAGAAACAAGAAACAAGAAGAAACAAGAAACAAGAAGATAATGAAGGCAAGAGTCCACCTCCACCATTGGCATCAGATACACTTAAAAATCCACAGGAAGCAGCCAGTGACAGCCAGCTAGATGAGGACAGGAAGGGAAAGGACAATGACCCCAAAGAAAAAGGCGAGTCATCCAACTACAAGGCAGGCCAATACTCTGAACCCAGTCTGACATGGGTCCACGTGGCCCCCATTCTGTCCCCACCAAAGGCCTGCCCCTCACACAAGAGCGCTGCAGTGGCAAGTAACAATGAAAACCAGCTTGTCACTGCTGTCCCCCTTCCCGTCAGCAGGGGCAGTACAGCTACACAAGACAGCTCGATCACTTCCACCACACCCTACAAGCACCCCAAAAATCAAAAGAAGCCAAACCGGTGCCAAAGCCAACCTGTTGCTGGGCAACAGATTGAGAGTGAGACCTTAGAGACCTGTCAGGGCCAAAGCCAGTCTCCTCCGGTCACACTTGAGCCTTTGTCCAGGGTTTGCCCCACCCCCTTAGACACATGATGCACTGTGCATGCGCAGAACCAGCAGTCTAGCTTTGCTACACCACCAGGCTGAAGCTGCTGTGAGAGGAAGAGAGGAAGATGCATATAAGAGGGGAAGAGAGGAAAAATATTAGGTGCTTCGATGTTGAAGACGATGTTTTAAATGATGGATCACAAGCGACCCCCTTTGAAGACGAGACCACAATTACAACAGTTGTTTCAAGGGGACAAAATATGTTTATATGAATCAAATCTGTATTGATAATCACAATTCCATAGTAATCAAAATATTTGCACAAAAGTGGTTCTGTTTGAGGGGGTTGGTAAGGAACACCTAAAGCCCTAAGGCTGTTTACAGATTATTGAATAATGACCAAGTCTTTAAATGATCTGCCATAGACGAGATATTTTTAAGAATCTGGTGGAGCAACTATCTTCTAGATATCAAAGGAATCATGACATGTTACAGCAGACCTCTTAACTTGAGGGCCACACGCTCCACCTGCTTTTAGGGGAATTCATGTCAATGTTCAGTGTGAAAGGTTCAGAGGTTTATTGTGATAGGAAAAGGATAGCTCAAGTCATAACTCCAGTTACGATTCAATTCAGAGCGAGTAACACTCAATATGAGCCTTGTGGCAGCAGATAACTGACATTATCTTTGCTTGTAGATAGAAATGAATTGTCTGGCTTGAAGAGGAACAGCGGTGAAGCAGTCATTCAAGAACCTTTTAGCTCGTGATTTGAGAAATACAGTGTACAGCATCTGTGTCATCGCGTTGGAGTCATCTGGGACCGAAGAGGACACACACAGCGGAAAAAATGATGTCATCAACTCACGAATGTAATCCAAGAACTGTTCAGGGCACTCGGTTGGCAGATCTGTGGCGATATATCAAGAGAAGTGACAACACGGCGATCAGAGGTCACAGTAACTTAAGTATCAATGCCCTGGGTCAGATGTTTCCTCCCAGTCCCAAACCGTACGGGGGAAGTTACAAACTGACTGGCAGTCGGTGTCATTAAGATCCGAGGAAGACTTTGAAGACCGGCCCGAGGGAAAACAATGACCACTCAACGACAGATGGCTCTCGAGTCCCACGGTTAATTTATTCATGTGTTGATCTGACACTGCATTTATTTATTGTTTGTATTTATTTATTGAATTTAGCCTGCTGTGCACGTGCATAGTTTGGTCTACAATTTTGAGAGGCAACTGGCAAAATGCTGTATCAGGTCGTTTGTGGTTTTTCATGGGAGGAAAAGACGGAAAGGAAAACTAATGATTGGACTACTGTGCCTTTACCAAATAGGATGTGTTCTGAAAAGCATTTGGTGCTTTCAGTGCATTCATACTGCAGTTTGATTGTTCGCTTTCATACAAACCAGTATACAGTCAATCACAAAAGCCTACATCTAGTCTTCATTCTTATCTGGCTTCCATTTGTCTGTTGAGTGACGTTACAGACCGCTCCGACACCAACAGCAGCATAAACTGTCTACTGCTTCAAAGCCAGTAGCCAACTATAGTATTCTGATGTCTAAATCAAAACTGCCTATGATTCTAACTTTTACATGTACCAACAGCAGTGGCTAATTTATGTCGTTTTAGCGTGAAAGCGTACCCTTCTTTGGGCCTTTTTCATTTGGTTCTGCTGAATAGAGGAATAGACTGAACTGCACTACATCTCTGGTGCACTTGAAAACTTGAAAAACAAAGGAGGAAATATAATGAAAGGGAGGAAATCTTCATTTTGCACCAACATCTTCTGCTGCTATTGTAGTCTAATTCCAATTCTAATCTAGATGTCTGATGAGGATCTCTCTTTATTTGGAAATCTGCTCACAATGTTCTTTTAAATGTAGCATGGTTTTAGCTATATTGGAAAAGTACTGTACATATTAGCCGAAAGTATTTTTAAATTGGTATGAGCGGTTAATAAACTACTTCCCTAACTAGATAGGAGAGATATCCTCTGCAAAGTGTTAATGAAATACATGTACCAGACTCCTCCAACAAGCACCACGTGTGAACACAGAGCCACTGGCAGCCTCCATATTACTGTCCATATTTTGGAGTGTCAGGAGCCCTCGGCCACAGACCCAGAGTCAGATTGCCCTATCCCATGCTATCTTTAACCATGATGGTAAGCTGTATAAGACGCTGACTCTAAATCAGTGGCTTCTGCTCCTGTTTTTATACCGTCGTGGTATGACAAGTGAAACCAATTGCACTTATTTTTCTTTGTTGATGTCTTTTTCATGTATGTTTTCTACTGCAGCGACCACTGCTGATTGGTCAGAAATAATATGTCTTGTTTATTGTAACTGCCTTCTCTTATACTGTATTAGCTGACTAGATCCTCTTTCCACCCCTCCCTCCCTCCCTCTCCTCCTCCACCTCTCCTCCCCTCCCCCACTCTGCTGCATTTGTCTGCCCTTGCCCTCTTCCCGAGTCTCTCCTTCATCTCCAGCAATCCCTTACTATCTTTCTCTGTTTTTCTCTAACTACCATCTTTACATGATAGTACTCTTCTGGCTACTTTTTTCAATAATGATACAAAAGGAAAAAAATCTTTTAATAAATGACACATTTTGGAAAAAAAAAACAAGCTGGATTGTTTTTGTCCTTGTTTTGTGAGTGTGAGTTTGTATATTTTGTGCACATGTTCGGTCCATGTGCTACTGTTTGTGTTTTTGCTATAATGATTTCACTTGATTTGTAAACAGATGTGTGACTCAATGGGGTGCAGATTCTGAGACTACATTTTGAAAGGGGTGGGGGTGAAGAAGGGAAGGGTACAGAGAAGGAGGGGTGGCAGGGTTTGTGAGACTGAGCCTCGGTAATCTGGCTCTTAGTGGGGGGGGGCGTGCTGATCCTCCAACCAGCTGCTACTACGAACTGCACACTCTACTGTAGTTTATGTGTGTGTGTGTGTGTGTGTGTGTGTATGTGTGGAGGGGGTATATGAGCGTTTTCTGATTGTTTACCACAGTAGATCAATCAGTAAATGCATCCTATAGAGAAGAGAAGAGCCCGACCCCTCAGCTCTGGTGGGGTTGTGTGTGTGTAGTCATGTTACGACACTGTAATAGGAGCTGCCAGATGGGGGCTGGTTTAGCCTAATCTCGGGACCCAGGCGTGGTGATTTCAGTTCCTCTGAAAGAGATCAGAGGGAGAAAGTCAGAAGTATTTACCTCACACTGATCGGTCCAACTAAGGTCTTCTGCTCTCTATAATTTCGTGAAGCTATCGAATGAGGACACAGCGCTAGTAGTGTGTTCTCCACATGAGGGGTGGTTTTCTATCTAGAAAAACCCTGACACGTGTGTGCTAGCGAGTTGTAATATTACGTATCATGAATGAGTATGTGTGATTTTCACATCAGAAAATACTAATACTAACTAACCCCCAACAAAGCTGTGCATCCATATTAATAGTGAAACAGTTTTATAAATCCAACTATCATCTGAATGATATTCCAGATCTAAAGTGCTGAAATTTTTCTTCCTCGCCAGCATCACATCCTTGGATACTGTACTGCTTCTACATTGGCACGGGATAAAGAAATTTTGAGAGGGTGTGGTTTTATTTCTCCCTGCTCAGACAGGATGAAAATCTGCCAAGCCACACGCAAACATACGCACAGTCAAAAACACAGATACACACACGTGCGCCACTCCCCGCCACACACCCTGACACACTGACTGGCTGATTTTGTGATGGGCCTGTCTCTGACACATTGACTGTACTGTTACAACAACAAAGACCGCCCTCCCTCCTCCCCTGCACCTCCCTCTCAGCCCCCCCCTTGTATCCATGCAGTTTTTAGCAGAGAGAGGCCCTTGCCCCTCCATCCCCCCTTTCTCCTCTGGAGGATGGAAACCAGGGGCAAGAGGAAAAGGACGGGAAGAGGATGTGTGGAGGGCACTGTGAGGAGACCTGACCTGACTACAGTTTTGGGGACTGCAGAGGACATTTGCTTTTTTTCTCTTATTATTTTAAATTATGTTTCTATTATAATTATAAAATATATAAATACATTTCATATTGATTTAATATTTATGTATTATTTCACCCTTTGTTTTATGTTTTTTTTACTTTGCCTTCTCCAATGTAGTTTTTTAAAAGTCTGATAGCCACGCTAGAATACAGCCTATATCACAATGACAGTCAGCAGAAGATTAATTGTAAATGTTGCAGAAGAAAACATCGTTCTATAAGTGTTATTGTGTTATTGTTGCACTCAGTTGTTTTCATTTCACTGATTTAAACCTACAAGCATGTGTTAATTCAGTGTGTGTCTGTGCATCAATAGGATTGCACATAATGGACTTACGGGCAGTATGTGGGTTTTAGTTGTGGTTCCACGTCCCTTTATTGGTTTTAACAATTCAATGATTCAAGGGTGTTGGTCCATTTCCACTGCATCTGAGAGAGCGTGGAGGAAGGAGTGCGACCATGATGTGTTTACTCACTTATTCTAAAATCCCCTCCCCCACTCTAGTCAAACTCATGTGAGGTGAAGCCACACTGTAACTTTACAACTACGCACACATGCATCCCTTCACACAGCCTTGCACGCACAAACACACACACACACACTCATGCTCTTACTCACCCCGAGTCCTCAGGGGGTTTCAGTGCCAGCGAGTCCCAAAACAGCCTCGGCCCTCATTAAAAATGCACAGTGGCCAAGCCCTGCAATGGAAATCAGAGCTACTTTACAGCCATTTCTGCCATGCTGGAGCTTAAAGTGATGAGAGGCCTCGGTGTGGGGTTGAAGCCGTTCTCCCCACCATCTGTGGTCCCCATCATCGTGATGTCATTAACAGGGGACACAGTAAAGACAGAGAGCCAGGACTACATTTTCAAGGACGCACGTGTATCTCATGACATTGTGTGTGATATTTGGGGCAAGGCCGAGCTACAGGCAAATAACATCCTCATCAGTTTCTTTGGCCTGAATGTGTTCTCCTCAGCCTGCCCATAACGATGCCATCTTCCACGACCACTCAATTATTGAAGAACAATGAGCGAGAGGGAAATACCCGGTAGGATATTGAGAATAGGAGACATGAATGAGAGGGAGATAGAAAGAAAAACTGTGTAGAAAAAAGTGTGTAGAGAAGCCAAACAGAGGGGATTATGAATGAGAAAGAGGTGTGTGTGTGTGTTAGAGATGAAGGCTTTACTTTCTTGGTAGACGACTTGGAATTCAGTACATGCACTCACACATACACATACACATACACACACACACACACACACACACACACACACACACACACACACACACACACACACACACACACACACACACACACACACACACACCCTGGTAGCCCATGTGTGAAGTAAAGACAGCAGAGTCCCCTGGTATTGGATCTTCTAAGATGATTTACAGCCCCTGTCAGATACCCAGAACCACAACTGGGTCAGCGTGATGAAACTATACCATCAACATACACTTGATGAATCAAAACGCTGCGTGGAGGAACACGGGGAACGTCTTCACTAAAATCAGACACGATGCACTTATGTAATATTCATAGCATGCGGCAATAATGTACATTAACATACTCAGTTGAGATCACGTTGACGTCTTATTGTTCTACAAATGAAAGGAAACACTTGTACATAGACTCAACAACTCAACTTACAACTGCAACTGCCTTCCCAAAACGAGCAGTCATGCTAGGATTAACTGCAGGCTAAATACTTAGCATTCCAGAAATATAATGGGTTAATTCATACCACTCTAATCGCAAAATAGTGTCATGCACATATGCTGCTGTAGTCCGTACATGCAAGTGTAAGTCAGTGGGTTTACCAGGGTGTGGGTAAGTGCATGTGTATGCATGTGTGCCTATGTGTTTTGCTTTTCACTTGTATAGGAGTATCTGTTGTATTGTCACATTGTGCGCTGAGGTGCTGTTATATAATAATAGAGTTGGCTGGAGAGGCGGCCGGGGGCACTATACATGTGGGGTGCCAACGAGGAATTTAGGTTGATCAAGGGTGGTGAGTGAATGAATGAGTGAGTGAGTGAGTGAGTGAGTGAGTGAGTGAGTGAGTTAAGTTATGGACAAGAATTGTGGGTGATAGGACAATGTATTGTAGATGAATCAGGAAAGGCCAACTTTGGAGGTATTGACTGTATGTGTGGTTCAATGCATGTAGCTGTAAAGAGTGGCCGGGATCCTGATGATCGTTATAATGCTGCAGAAAGAGGACTTCTCACTAACTATAATACCCTCTAAAACATTGGATGGGCATATAAAATATTACCACTGTGAGAAGCCAAAAGATGGGCCTGGGTTGTTTAAGAGGAACGGGGGGAGTAATCTGGCACACTGGGGTAGCCTCAGGCTCACTACTGCTCTCATGCTCACACTACTACAACTGCACTCAGTTGACCCACATCACAAAAAGAGAAATAAAAAGTAGGGGCGGGCCTACTATAGAGGGAAATTAAGATCACTGTAACCTGATAATCCCATGGTTACCAACGGACTGTGTCTCAAATCCATGGCCTATAGTTTGGCTATTCTGTTTCACTGCAGATTGATGAATGATACAAAAGCTTATGGATAGGCTATATTTTGAACATGTAAGCCTAGTTGTGACTCAGAACCCATCCCTTTTGAAACTACAAAAATACCAGCATTGTTTGTTTACCAAATGTGTCAACAAATTACAATAATTGCCTGTGGTTTATGACTATTTAGCCAATTGAATTGAATTGAATTGAATATAGCAAAACTGGCATACAGGCCTATCAAAGAGTAAAACACAAGGGATGATGTTTAGAAATAATAACGATTGGTTAAATTGACCACCGTTTTTCTCTATTTGTTATTGTCGTGTGGTCAAGTACAACCTGTGATTGATAGCTAACCTCTCTAACAAATTCATGGCTTTCTCAGCACATTTTTCGATGTTCTGAAATTGTGACACATTGACGTCTATTGACACCAGTCACGATAATGCACTTTGGTGTGCGGTAGGTGGAAACGATGAGCAAAACAAAACGATTTTACACCGAAATTTTAACGAAGAAGGAACAATGCTAACTTCCGCTTCCGGGTCTTCAATCTACAACGTCGTGTGAACGGCGCGACCAAACAGAAAGTTTCTGAGAAAACTTAGCGATTGTAGTACTTTATGTTTAGTTTAAACTAGATCGTTTCTCTTTGAGTTTTACAACGTAAGTGGTGCGGCGAAGGATAAAGACAGAATCACCAGCTTTGTAAGTTTAGTTGAGCAGTTGTTCGCTAATGTTGGTAGCTCGCTGGCAGCAGTATGCTAACGATAGTTAGCAAGCGACCGAGGAGTTTTGGCGGATATCAATGACTATTGCTCCTATGTTGCTCGTAGTTAGCTCACTGGTCAGTCGGTCTAAGCTAATTTAGCAAACCATTGACAGAACAACAAGTTGGCGACTGACTATGTGAATGGTTTTGTAAGAAAGTGTGTGTTAGTGTGTATGTGGCTATGAGTGAGTGTCAGAATGATGTAGCATGTAAAGTTATTTATCGTTGCCTCGGTGTGTGCTAAGGGTGACATGCAGGTGGAATCTGTCTTACCAGCATTAGCACATGTTGTCATGCTTATGTGAATCTTGTTGTGCAGGATTAGAAGATGTCTCTTCCGAAGCGGGAGGTGGAGGAGTTGAGGCCATGGGTGGAGCGCACTGTAAAGAAGGTGCTGGGCTTCTCAGAGCCCACCGTCGTCACTGCAGCCTTGCACTGCGTGGGGAAGGGCCTCGACAAAAGGAAGACAATAGGTCACTGTCTATGCCTTGATTAAGAAATCCTTGTCATATGGGTGTGTTGGTGGTCAAACGAGATTGATCTGTTGTTTATTTAATCCAGTGTATGACACCCGTTCCCCCTCAGACCAACTGCGCCCCTTTCTCGACGAGTCGGCTGGAGGATTTGTGGAGCGTCTTTTTGAAGCACTGGAAGAGAGCCGCAGTGCCCGTGGCATCAAAGGAGTAGGGGAGAAGAACCGCAAAAGAGACCTGAAGGTAAACAAGAATCCTATCCAACATGATTGATTGTCAGATCTTTATTCTGTAACTGTATAACTAAACATATACAGCTAATCCCTTGATTAACACCTAATGCTTTGCTTCTGTGACTATATTTAACCTACTGTTATAAGAAACAAATTGCTATATGTGTTTATCTATTTTGTCAAAGCTTATTGGTATTTCTTGTCTGATGTCTTGGCTGGTTGGTGTTCTCTCAGGATGTGTTTGGTGAAGAAGCTGATATGAGTGGAGGGCGAGTGGAGGTTCCTGAAGTAGGGGGAGATGGGACAGTGGCAAAGAGGAAACGGGTCCCTCGTTTTGAGGAGGTGGAGGAGCCTGAGGTTATACCTGGACCTCCCGCTGAGAGCCCTGGCATGCTCACCAAGATGCAGGTACAAAGCAGTAGTTTTCTTGCTAGTAGACTAGTAGTTTTCTTGCCTACCTATGTTGAATGCACTTATTGTAAGTTGATTTGGATAAAAGCGTCTGCTAAATGACTAATGTAATGTAAAAGCTACTCATGACTGTAATAGCCATGTCTGATTAGAGGGAATGGGTGGCTGGACCTAAATCAATCAGTTTGAGCTTTTCATTACTAACCTGCTGCTTCTTCTAACCCTTTCTCTCTCCTCAGATCAAACAGATGATGGAGGCTGCCACAAGACAGATAGAGGAGAGGAAGAAACAACTGAGCTTTGCCTCTTCAGTCCCTGCACCAGTAATACAGATTCCCACATCTTCTTTTTTATGTAGAGCAGCACCTTACTTAGCCTCTCAATATCCTCTTCTTGAGTTATCGTACTGAAAAAGCATGTCATCATAATTGTCATCCTGAAGCAATTTCAACATGACAGCATCCCTTATTTTCTCTGCTTTCAGCGGTTTCCTCTCCCTACGCTACAACCCCAACTGGATTCCCCTCCTGTGTCCAGGCTTCTTGCCTCTTCCTCTTCCCCCTCTGCCGGTGGAGCCCCATCCATCCCCCCTTCCCAGGCAGCCACCTTCATGAATGATGCCATAGAGAAGGCCCGCAAGGCAGCTGAGCTGCAGGCCCGCATCCAGTCCCAATTGGCCCTGAAGCCTGGTATACTAGGAGCATTGGGGAACACTGGGCCTCCCAACCTAGTGGCACTAGCGAACCTACATGCTATGGGCATTGCTCCACCGTGAGTAATATGTTGAAACACACAGTTGAAACACAGTATTTAAGGGGTTTTGTGTTCTAGAGAAAAACAAACCTGGGGGGAACACTCCAAGTATTTATCTGGCCCCTGTTTACCTACACTGCTTTGTATGTGTGTGCTTGTAGGAAAGTGGAAGTTAGGGAGGTGAATAAGCCAACACCTCTGATTCTGGATGAGATGGGGAGAACTGTGGATGCTAGTGGCAAAGAAGTTGAGCTCACACACCGCATGCCCACACTAAAAGGTCTGTAATTGCACATGAACACACTTCCCTCTTCTACTCGCATCTTTTTCTCTTACTGTTGTATTCTCCTATTCAATTCGCCTGTTGAAATCTCTGTGTAGCTAACATCCGTGCAGTAAAGAGGGAACAGTTCCGTCAGCAGCTGAAAGAGAAGCCTGGGGAGGACCTGGAGTCCACTTCTTACTTCGACCAGCGTGTCTTCATTACGCCAGCCCAACGTCCTCGCAAGAGCTTCAAATTCCATGAACAGGGGCGCTTTGAGAAGATTGCTCAGAGAATCCGAACAAAGGTTTGGTATAACCCCCTAAACCTTTCCATGTCTGCCCTCATCTCTTATCTCAACCCATTTATTTGGAAAAGTAAATCTTTGGAATTGTAGAAAAACAACTTGTCTATTGTCTCTCCTGCATTGCTACTTTACCTCAATCAGGCCCAGTTGGAGAAGTTGCAGACTGAGATCGCCCAGGCAGCAAAGAAGACAGGCATCCAGGCATCCACTAAGCTGGCCCTGATTGCCCCTAAGAAGGAGCTTGGAGAAGGGGAGGTGCCCCACATTGAGTGGTGGGACTCATACATCCTGCCCTACAACGTAGACTTGTAAGAAACTGCTTCACTCAGGACCTTAAATACTGAGTACCGTGTTGAACTGTCCTCCAAGTTGGCTCTGACTAACATGTAGATGTTGTAGAATACCTTGCACAATCTATATAATCTATACAATACATACGTGATACTGCATTGTGTGGAGTTGTTGAATTCTATTTTCATACAACACTCACATTTACCATAGTTGAGTTACTTGTTGTTCCCTTTGTCACATCCAGAAACCTAGAGACACGATTTGAGGGGATGGAGTTCTTTGGAGTGACCAACCTAGTAGAACACCCTGCCCAGATTAGCCCTCCAGGTAAACACACTAACACAGCCTGCAAGCCCCTACACACCCTGTGGTGAACTATCTTGTATATTCTCTAATTGTCATTATTTTATTGTGAAACTCCTAATGATAACTGAAACAAAATGTTCAATCACGTGTTACACTTTTTTTCATTTTGGCTCAGTGGACACAGATAAGCCAGTGACGTTGGGCGTGTACCTGACAAAGAAGGAACAGAAGAAGCTGAGAAGGCAGACGCGTAGGGAGGGCCAAAAAGAATTGCAAGAGAAGGTCCGTCTGGGACTCATGCCTCCACCAGAACCCAAAGGTAGCAACACACACATACAGAGACTACCATTAACACACACTATATAACAGAAAGTAGCTGATGTTTCCTTTCGCTTTTTTCAGTACGCATCTCCAACCTGATGAGAGTGCTGGGAACAGAGGCGGTTCAGGACCCCACCAAGGTAGAAGCCCACGTCAGAGCGCAGATGGCCAAGAGACAGAAGTGAGTTACTTAATTAACTTCTACGATGCTCACTGTTTCTAATTCCATTTAGTATATTATATGATGAATGAAGGACCATAGCTTTTCAGCACACAAGCCTTCTCTAATCCAATTCCCTCTTCCTCCCCTCAGGGCTCACGAGGAGGCTAATGCAGCCCGCAAGCTCACAGCAGAGCAGAGGAAAGAGAAGAAGGTCAAGAGGTTAAAAGAAGACCTCACACATGGTATTCATCTTGCAGTGTACAGGTATGTGTTTGCAGGGGGGAGCAAATGGTTGATGGTTGTTAAGGCACAGGTGTGTTCGTCACCACTTGGAAGTGTGTGTGTGATTCCTGCTCCTTGCCCTCCCTATACAGGATCCGTAACCTGCATAATCCTGCTAAGAAGTTTAAAGTGGAGGCCAATGCCAACCAGCTGTACCTGACGGGCACAGTGGTTCTGCACAGAGATGTCAACATTGTGGTGGTGGAGGGAGGTAAGGGGCCAACACTGGATACACTTGGTGCACAAGCAAGTGTTACACAAAACACTTTTCTCAGGCTTGATGTCTATTGATCCAGGTTGGTTTCTGTGAGGTTGTAAACTTCTCTGGCTGGAGAAAACAAAGTAGTCAGGAGATTGACGTCACACTTGAGGTATTCTCTATCATAAGTGTGTTCTCTGCTGTTTTAGGCCCAAAATCCCAGAAAAAGTTCAAGAGGCTGATGTTGCACAGAATCAAATGGGAGGAACATAACACCAAAAGGGACGGTAAGAGTGGCTTTACTCCTGAATCTCTTGCGCTGCTTATCAAGTCTTCTTGCTTATTTCATGATTGCTGAACTCTTCACCCTTGTTTCCCCATTAGATCCAGATTGTGACGATGATACAAAGAGAAACAACAAGTGCTGGTTGATCTGGGAGGTGAGTGTCTGCACCCCCACTGCCATCTTAACTTTCTGCAGAAGGCCCATATATTCTCTTTTGTTACTTAAAACAAGAGTTTAAATGAATGTAGATTATTTTTGTCTGATCTCATTCAAGTCTGACTTTATTTTCTCTGGTTCTCCAGGGCACAGCTAAAGAGCGTAGTTTTGGGGAGATGAAGTTCAAGCAGTGCCCCACAGAGAACATGGCCAGAGAACACTTCAAGAAGCACAGCACAGAACACTACTGGGATCTGGCGCTCAGCCAGAGTGTGTTGGAGACTTCCGACGACTGAAACCTGCCAGGAGTCCACCTCGAGATGTTGGTGAAGGCTTGGTCAGCCCCCCCCTCCCATAAGCCCCAGACCCACAGCCAACTGCTGGCTGGCTGGTTTCACATGGGCAGAGACACAAACTTAAAGAGACTTTAACATAGAAAAGGAGAGAATATTAAACTGTGTGAATGTTTTCACAAGATCAAGTGACTGGTCAATGGTGTTTGCGAGAGTGTGAGTGCATGTGTGTATCTGTGTGCTTGTGTTTGTGCGTATGCCTGAATCAGTGTTCATCTCCTTGGTGGTAGGGTAGTTCATTTTCAGTCTCAGTTGCTTTGTGTCCATCATTGAATACTCTGACAGATTCCACTGTGTGATGTAAATGACTTACCCTAGGTTTTATTTGATGAGTATTGAAGTCTGACGATGATATGGTTGAAGTTCTGTATTGAAATGTTGCTCCCATGTACAGTCATAATCCCTGTTTGAGTCAAACAAGTGTGAAGAGGAAAACCATCTCATCAGTGAAATAATGAATGACACTGCACTATTGTGCTAACATTTAAAGTGAACCTGGTGGGATAATTGGGTAATGTTACAATATTGCCTTGTATTCATTAGTTTCACAGAATTGAGAGAATTTATGAATTTAATGTGAGTTTTTCTTTCTTTTCTGGACTCATTTTGACCCTCTGTACAGTTACACGTCTCCAATAAACATACAGAACAAGATTTAGCAGACTTGTGCACTTTTGTATTTTTTGTTGAATCGTCTACTCCGAATTTAACTGGAAACCCTCTAACCTGCAAGTAAATATCTACTGTATGTAGATGTTACCATAGTCAAATAGACGTTATTTTTGTTTCGGACTTGCTGTTCGTGAATGTACAGTGTTATAATAGTTTCGAAGCCAGGGGGCGTGTATCTGATTCAGGCGCCCGTTAGCTTCATGAACATCGCGAGCGAACGCTCGGTAGAGAGAACTGGAAAGATGGCGGCCGGTTCTGGAGCCGCAAGCGGCCATGGAGCCCGCAGTTCCAATACTGCTTTGGAAGCGTCTTTGGACCGTCGGTTTCAAGGAGTATCCAACACTATGGAGTCAATACAGGGACTTTCAACCTGGTGCATTGAAAACAAAAAATACCATAGCCTTATCGTTCGGTACTGGATGAAGTGGCTCAAGAAATGTGAGTAGCTAGCTATAGCTAGCCCACAAGCTGAAGCTAATGCGTTAACGTTAGCTGGCTAACTCTACCTAGCTAATCCAAATGCACCTCAGCGTGTTTATCAGCTTGCAAAACCCTGCTGTACTGATGATAGTTAAAACATTCAATGAAGTGAAAGGCAACTGGCTATATACCTCAGGCATGTTGATTCATACAGGCTGTTTTTTCTACTCGATTGGTTCTTTGCAAGTTGCACTTAACGCTACTGATTAGTTCAAGTTAGCAGCTAATCGTGTAATGTTAACTTGTTATTAACGTTACTAGCTTAATATTCTCACTGCTAGCACTGCTGTTTACTCTTCGGCCTCATCGTCCAACGTCTGGGTAGATTGGTTCTGGTCTAAGCATTTGGGAGAAATCGTAGTGTATTGCTTTGGAAATCACGCTGAATGATTTCTTAAGATTAACGTTTTCAAAACGTTTCAGTTACGGGACAGCTCATAACAATACATCTAACTTGATGTTAGTAGCTGGTGCTTTCTAGCAACGTATGATTAGCATGTAAGTTCTGTACTGCAGGACAGTAGTCTGCCATGGAAGATGGTTGGTGTGGTGCAATAATATTTCTGGAGAGCACATGGATTGTTGAAGGGTATGTAACGGTAAAGGGGAAAATTCACTTTCAAACAGAACCAACCAGAGAATATACCCATTTCCCTGTATATCGAACTGGATTATTGAGTAACTCTCAAGAAAGTCTCTTATTCAACAGAATTAGTTTTAGTGGCCAAGTTTGCATATACAAGCAATTATAAGGAAATAGTGTGTATACACAAGATTTTAAAAGTAGAAATTTAGGTAATGGCTGTCACCAGATTGCCCCAACAAACTTGGGCCTCTTTGGGAGCCGTGGGAGCTGTCCAAAGTCATCAACATAATGTATATTCTTCTGTATGTTAACATAACTGACATTTTAGTTGACAAGCACTAATGGGACATTTCATAACATTCGGTATCATGAAGTTTTATTGATGACAAAAATTTAGTTTCTAGTGTTAGGTTTCCTCCTGTTAGGGACAACAGTTGGCCTGTTGTGTGATGGTGGTCAAGAGAATGCATTATTTAGAAGACTAGGTCATTTTCTTTCCAGTCAATGTCAGTTGATTACTTTCTGTATCTCATGTCTTGGAAGGGATTTTGAATTTTGCACGCAGCACTGGAAATGGTAAAAGTGTTGGGCTTGCTTTGGACTGGCAGTTATCAAAGGTCAAAGCACTGTGTACAAGGACTCCGTGTTGTACATGGTGTGATCTGTTTCAAAAATGACAGTGTTTAATGACATATGACATGACAATGACATAAGTGTTTAAGAATTTGATGCTGTTATGTTGGTACCCAGTACCAACTTTGAATTACTTAAAGGTTTATTTTGCATGAGAGAGGTGATTTTTGGTGCCTGTCGTCTTGTCAGATATTGGTTAAGGTGACCAATAGGCCATACTCCCAAAAAGTCCTTTAAGGTTTCTTTGGAAGAGCTAACTGCATTTACCTAATGTAGTGATATAGCCACTGAATTGCTCTCACTTCTTCAGTTTGTGCTCTTAGACAGGATACAGAATTTAGTTTGTTGGTTGTTGGAAAGTAAGCATTGGTCATCATCTGTGCTTCCAACTGGTTGCTCTTTGTAGCTATTGGTCAGTTTCTTTGCTGCTTTGACCACCTCCCCATTGAAAATCTGATATTTCTGATGTTTCCATTATTCTGTGCATAAGTTGTTGGCATCATATTTCATCATAAGTATCTGGTCATCTTATCAGCTGAAGTAATTCTTCCGGCATGAGTGTGGTTTCCAGCTTTATGCTAGTTCAGCTCTGTTGGCTATTTATAGAGTGTTCAGAGGCAAACAAGAATTTATACACTTACGATATGTGGATAAGAATGATTACACTATAAGTATGTATTGATAAATGTCTCAATCTGGATTTGCACATTTATGCAAGTTTTAAACTGAATTAAACATGATATCCAAGCATTAAAATCTAGGACAATGTCCTTCAAATTTGGTAGCAAAAATAGAGCACTGAGCAAAATATTGCCATAACAAATGTAGGACATTAAACATTCACATGAAATTAGTTTTGTGGCAATTTTTTTTTTCTTTCCGTCATTTCCAGATGGTGTTTTTATTTCCAGTTTTCTGTAGATTGCCACTACTCGCAAACAGTGCTAAATATGTGGCAGCATTTGTTGGAAAATTAATGGTTTAGTCCAAATATGCCTAAGATTTGTGGCAGCAAATGGCTTATGTTTGTGAATGCAGTATCAAAAAGCAACAAAATAATACTTTTATAATTGAAAATATTACATGTTTGAGAAGAATAAAATCACGTATGTTATCAATGAAATCAGTACATTTAATTTTTGCTTGTGAATTATGCTACAAACTTTAAGTTTACTTGATTCCAGTTCTTATATACCGAGAGGGAATCTACCTAATATCTACCTAATCTTTGGAAACTCCTGCATCAAGCTACATTACGAGAAATCGCTGTATTTGAAAAACATTTTTAGAAAATAGTTTTCGCGTGTCACCTTGGACATGAGGAAAAATTAATAAAATTAAAATTAATTAATATTTTCCCTTACAAGGGATGGTTTAACAGGTGGATAGTGAGTTGTCCAATAAGCAAGGGGTTTCTTCATGTCAAACGATTATTTTGGTAATTAATTAATCAGATGATTATTACAATGATTAATCGGTTTTATATTATTGGTTTGCAATTGAGAAGGGCAATACTGAGACAAAGAAACTAACGTTTGAAAAGTATCATCCTGTTTGTCTTGTTTTGCTTTTTCTTACCTCTTATTCCTTACCTTTTTTATTTTCCTCAATTACTTTTTTTTTTTCTTTGAAAGAACATATGCACTTTTTTAATACAGTACACTACTATACGCACGCATGCACGCATGCATGCAAGCAAGTGCTCAAGCATGCACGTTGTACTGCCTTGAAAAAACAAGTCTGCCTAGCACAATGTGAAAGTTTCAACAGTGTTCATCAAGTGTTCCCACACTTTTCTGCGCTTTGATGATGATTTTTGAATTCTTACCTGCAGACTCACCTTCAGATCTTTTGTTACATGTGCTGGCTATTTTCTGAAAAAGGCTTGAAGATTTGTTATTACATGTTTATTAATGTTGAATAATCATTTCAGCACTATTTGACATGTTGAATTTTGGGAACGTTTTGTGTTGTCATTCATAAAGTGTTGCTTTTTATATTGCTTGATCTCAATGCAGTACCCTAAATGTAGACTCAGTGATTCAGAGTCAGTGGATATTTTTTAATTAATTGGTATTTGAATTAAACAACTTAATTTTAATGTTGGCACATGTGCTGCTAATGTTGTGCTCCTGACTGGCATGGGGAGTTGAACTGATATTGTTTGTGCCTTGTTGTTGTTCAAGTTTGTGACATATTGCAAACTCTTTTTCAATATAGGCAAGCTGGAATGCTCATTGAATAGATTTCTTGGTTCATATAACCTGTGCTGTTTGGATAGTTGAAGGTCAGTTAATTTAAAGCAAATTCACTTATTTCTTTTAAAGCATTATTGTGGATGTTTGAGTAACTTTTTGGTCCATCTAATGCTTCAATGTCGGTCCAAGAAATGGAAGTTGTCAGTGGATCATGTGTTACCGCCTACGGCCTGCATGTTGGCTTCAACTGGTGCTTGTACTAGCACAACACCCGACAGTTTCTGTTGTATATTTATGGAGGTACTTTATGGAGGTACCTCTTTGATAAGTAAGGTGGAGCCTAGTCAAATTTAGCCAGACGCTGGAGTTTGATAACACATGCAAAGTTCCTTACCAAAGACTATAGAACTGCTTGCTAATGTTAAGGAAGAACTTTCTTGTCTTCTTTATCAATGCCTGATTGGCCACCTCCTCCCAAGTCGTCTGACCTAACACATACTGAGCTCAGAGACGCTATTGGGCTATCTCTACGGCTGGACCCAAAACTGACACAAAAAAAGAAAGTGACACAAGGATTTGGAATTCAAGACTCGAGTGAATCAGTTTGTCTTTCCTGGAAGTCCGTTTTGTTGTAAACAGCATTAGCCAAAGACTCTGCTCACTGGCTGTGATTTTATGTTGCCTGGTGACATCAGGTTATTGAATAATCTATTCAACAAGGCACAAGAAACTTTGGGTCCTTGCCAATTTAAATAGGCTACTGTACCTCTTTTCTAAATGGATGGCTCTGGTTTGACAGATGGATTATACCTTGGTTCACTAAAATTTCACTTCAGTGGATATTGAAAGAAATTTCTGGGCTATGATTGAACTCAGTCATGCCTGTAAAAGCAGACAGTCTTCAATTTACTATTCAGTACCATTCAATCACAAAGTTATTGAATATGTTTGGCTTTTATGTTGAGATCAGCAGCAGCAGCATAACATGAGCTGTTCTCAATTAACCCATTCTGAATCTCGAACCATTTCTTACGTTTGTGTCTGTTCTGTCTGAGGATTAATTTATAATCTTGATCTCACATTTTGTCTTTTCCTCTGCTTCTTTACAGCGGACACCAATCACCGCTTGAATCTGTTCTATCTTGCCAATGATGTCATTCAAAACTGCAAGAGAAAAAATGCCATTGCCTTCCGTGGAGCCTTTGCAGAAGTCCTTCCCAATGCTGCCCTGCTGGTCAAGTGAGTGCACTCACTCACCTGTATTATAGGACCAATATTGAGTCAACATGTGGCCTCTATCTACGTGGTTGTTTTTCTTAAAACGTCTGGTAGAATCCTGTATCTGTCTTCCTTGCCTACCTGTATTGACATGTGTCATACTATCCTTTTGTCTCATTGCATTGTCAGAGATGGGAAAGTCCGTAAGTCAGTAGAGAGGATCTTTTCTATCTGGGAGGAGAGGAGTGTGTACCCTGAGGAGCTCATTGCTCAGTTAAAAGCCAACCTGAACAAAAAGGAGAGGGACAGGGAGCGAGAGAAGGAGAGGCAGAAGGAAAAGGAAAAATCAAAGGAAAAGGAGAAAGAAAAAGAGACCCCACCAACACCAGGTTTGTTGCCTTCATTTTCTTTTCACTCTACAGACTGACATTGTCTTTGATAATCTTATCCTGAATTTAAATTACTATGGCTTGCTTAAGTTTCAACTAACTAATCATATATTACAAATGATTTCAAAAAATGCATTTGTAAGTGTTATTTACTGTTACATTTATTCTCCAGCCCAAGCCAACCCCAAAGCTGCCCTCAAGTCCAAGATAGTGGCTGAGTTCACAGTAAGTCTTGATTTACTCCTCTTATTTACCTTTTATGTTAAATTGTTTTTCGAGTAATACAATTAATGATAATGCCGTCATGTTTTCTCATTCACACTTCTCCACCCCACTTTTAGCCCCATTCATTCATAGAACAGTTGTCGGGATATAAGCGAGCAGTGGAGGAAGAGGAGTTTAGGGAGAAGCAGCTGGCAGCTCTCAGGGTGGATGTCTGCAGCACAGAGGCCCTCAAGAGACTTAAAGGTCAGATGTCATTGCTGTCCTCATATGTGTCCTGATTATCCCATGTACTTCACGGTGTCTTAAAGGGTAATTCTGGTATTTTTAAACCTGTGCATATTTTTAAACCTTGTACATATTTTGGGGTCTAAATGACTAATAGGTACAAAAAGTTTTGGAATCGGTCCAGTAGTTTTGGAATCCGATAGAAGTACGTCCACTAAAAGTGCTTGTTTTTGCCACTGACAGGCTCCGATTGTTATTTGAAGTGTCTAACAACATCACGGAAAGGATCGCTACAGAGATAGACCTTTTGTTTAACCAGAAACTTTTGTTTAACCTCTTCCTGCAACAACTCACCTCTTGCGAGTGAGACTTCTCCTTGAGCGAGACTTCTGTTTCTGGTTAGGGATCCTTTCCGTAATGTTGTCAGACACTTCAAAAACAAGCACTTTTAGTGGACGTTTGTTTGAGTGTAAGCTTTCGCGACTGCTGGCTGAGGCGATCTACTGGATCAATTCCAAAACTTCTTGTACCTATTAGTCATTTAGACCCCAAAATATGTACAAATAGGGCCCAGGACACACCAGACTCAGTTAAACATCATATTTTAAATTATCTTAAATTCAGTCTTCAGTCTATTTTAAGACTGGTTTCTAGTTTCTAGTAGTTTCTTGCTTCACTGTTTTTGAGAATTCAACCCAATGAAGCAGACCTATATTGTGATAGGTCTACCGTTGTTTGCATGTTCACATTTATTTTAATTGCCAAATTGGTCTTTGTTTCATTCTGACACTGAAAATGCCTTACATTTAATATGATGCAACTTGCAGACACCCTGTACTCATTTGTGTGGTTCCTAAAGTCATATTCCTCCTATCTCCAGACAAGGCCGGTGGGAATAAGTTTGCCAAGGACTTTGAGGATGGCAGTCTGAAGCTGCAGGAGTTTGTCAGCTTCCTGGAGAAAGAGTTGAAAACAGGGCCCCCTCTGCTGGAGGCTTTGGGAAACGCAGACATATTCTATGAGATGCAGTACAAGGAGGTCCAGATTGTGGCCAATGTGAGTATGATGCCAAATGATTTGATTACTTTCTCGAAAGGTCCTATGGCATTGTCAGCATACAGATCCATAGACTTTGTTTCCATTCTCAAAAGTTAAAAGTGGCTTAGTAGACTTATTTCTTTGTCATGAGTATATGTAAAATTTGAATGAATAGTAAAATACTAATACAAAAGTTTTAAAAATCGCCATTGGTGACTTAACCCTGGAAAACAACAAAAATGTTATGAAGTTGAGAAATATGTTGCATCCAACTAATGTCTGTCAATCTCTCATTTACTCCCCCACCCCTGCTCAGGCATACAATACCTTTGCCAACCGTGTGGCCAGTCTTAAAAGGAAGTTGGATGCCCTCAAGGCATCTCTGCCTGGACCCGATGACTCTCCCATCCCCTCACCCTCAGAGGATGCCCCCTCCCCCACTGGCTCTGACTCACCCTTCCTAGTAATGGGGGCCAGCAGAGCCCAGCTGGACCCTGAACTAGATGGCAAGGCCATGGATGAGGGTGAATTGGCTAGGGACAACAGAGACCCAGAGGACATGGATATGTCTGATGACGAGGCTGACAGTACCAGAATCTTGGGTTAGTGGTCACAAATCATTTTAGTTGTGTTCAGTTGTATCTAAAGTTGCTTCATAGGGACTCTCACTGGAATGAAAATAGCCTTCTCTGCGTAGATCTACATTAATCTGTCCAGCTGTAGTTTTTCACAATTTAAATTTGATCAACCTTACAAATTGTTCCCACCAGCTGATGACAAGAAAGACAAGGTGTCCCCTGCTGTTTCCAAGACAACAAAGTTGGGAGTGTTGTCAAAGCTGACACTTCCAGCCACACCTACTAGAGCTTCTAAGACCAATGCCACTGCCACTGCCCCAGCCACAGCCCCTCCAGTGACTCCCACTTCTGCTGCTGGTCAGAGCGCTCCAGCCACCCCTCTGGGAGTCAACCTGGCTAACGTGGACCTGGGAAAAATCAGCTCCATCCTCAGCTCAATCACATCTGCCATGAAGAATACAGGTGTGTTGGGGGGGTTGAAGTGTAAGCTTGGTCAGGGCCTGAAACTAACAGCACCCTGACGTCCCAGGGATTTAAAAATATACTTGGGATAGAAGTGAGTTAAAACGATTGTATTCTTTGGGCATTAATGGGCAGGAATTAATACATTATACAATCACAAGCATTACAATACAATTGGATTCTTTCCAACTCTGGCGTAGCTTGAAATGGCTTCATTTATGATAATTAAATGTCAGATTTCCTTTTTAACAACCTAGTAATTAGATATGTATATCATATGGTTTGGAGTGGGGCTTTTTTTTCTTTCTTTTTTTGTACAAAACTACATTAATGAATACACAGCCACATGTTAAATGTGAGATGGAATCCTGTACAGGCCTATTTCTTATCCTTTTGTGAGGTCCTATACTTACCAGTTAGCCTAATCACGTTAATTCTGAGCATTATGACGCAGATTAGTTGGACATATCATTTAATGAGTGAGACAAGTGCTGTGGAAAACTGGTAGGATGGTAGTGGTAAAAGGAAGATCAGAGCCCTGCATGATGTGTAAAGCAGAGGGGAATACTGTATGGTAACAGATACGTTTTAGATTGAATCCGTTTGAGTTATTGGTGGGATTCATGCTATGGCTTTGATCCCTTCCATCTCTTCATGTCTGCCTCTCAGCAGCTAGCCCTTCATCTCGACCCTCTCCCGGAACACCCACCACCCCCTCTGGCCAATCAACAGCCTCTAAAACTGCACCGCCCAGCCCAGCCCTGGCCAGCATCCTGTCACGAGTTGACATAACACCTGAAGGCATACTCAATGCTCTGTCCAAAACAAATACACAGGGTGAGATGCACACATACATTTGTCATTGCTAATTTTTTTAGATGGAACTGTCATTTGTTTCACATGACTTATCAGTTTGTTTAATTGTCTCCTACATCTTCTTTTTCTCTGCCTCCTCTCTTTGTTTTTCCCAGGTTTGTCTTCTCTGCTGCAAAGTGTGACAAACTCCTCCTCTGCCCCATCTACCCGCACCCCCCCAGAGTCGTCAGCAGCTAAGGCCCCACTCACCCCAACCACCCCAAAAACCAAACCCACCCTGGGGAACAGCCTCAAACGAGACATGCCTGGGAGAACCAGAGATTGGGAGAAAGAGAGAGCACTGTCTCCTCCGCCCCCTCCCCCGCCTCGTCCCTCAGCTCCCTCTGTCTCACCTCCCAGCCTAGAATCAAAGATCAACAGCTTCTTGCAGGGTAATCCAGGGTTCAGTCTAGAGCTAGGTGATGGCAGTCCCTTAGGGGGTGATGGGGTGGACGGGACCCCAGTGAGAGACGAGGCTGCGGGCACACCCACCCAGGATGAGATCATGGACACGCCTGGTGGTGCGCCAGACGGTCTAGGGTCTGGAGGTCATAACCTCTCACCCACAGCCTACCGCAGTGACCCCTGGGATGCTGTCATCACCCCAACAAGGAGCAGCAGCGAAGGAGACTTTCTTTCCTCTTCCCGGTATGCAGCTGGGAAAAAGAGTGCAGCAAAATTGAAGGACGAAGAAGCAATGAATGTGAGGAAGCAGGCTGCTTCACTCACTGAGATGATGAAGGGTAAGAAAGATGGACAGACCAGCCAGTTGAAGACTGTGGGAAACAGCAGAGCATTGGGAGAAAGGAGAGCTTCTGCAGGCTCTCGTAAGGCTAGCACTGGCTCAGAAGAGGGAGGAAAGAGAGAGGACAAAGGGAAAGGTCGAGAGGGTGGGTCTCCGGGCAGGGAGGGCAGGGAGGGCAGGGAGGGCCAGTACCATCGTATCGAGACGCTAGTGTCGCCCTGCACTGAAGGAGCACCCATCCAAACTCTTGGTTACTCCAACCGGCCACTTGCTGGAGAGCGCATCCAGACAGTGGAAAGCATCCGCGTGATTGGCCGAGGCTCACGGCGAGGGGGAGGAGCTGGCAGTCGGCCAGGGGGTGCAATGTGGTATGAAGAGGAGGAGTACATGGAAGCCCAGCCTCCCTCACCCCATGCTGTCCCCCCGCCTCTTAACATTGGTCAGGGAGGTTCTGAGGACATGACTCCTTCCATGCCGCCGCCGCCCCCTCCTCCTCCCCCACACCTCCTCCCCCAACATCTTCACCCTCCTCCCCCTCCTCAATCCCATCCTCACCCACATCCTCCTCCCCAAGCTCAGTTCCAAATGCCCTACCACGGGGAGAACATCCAGACTCCTCCCCCATCACATCTCCACCAGCATCCTCCTCCTCCCTCCCCTTTCTTTAATGCTCCTCTGCAAATCCCTCGCCCCCCTCCCCCTCCCATGCCACAGCGCCCTACCCCTCCACCTAACTTCCCCGGTGTGCCCTCTGCAGTCATGGTAGGGGGAGTATTGGTGCCTGTTGACCGTCCCCTACCCCTTCCTCCCCCAGTCAGACCTGAAGGGGCAGAACGAGGGGGAGTCGGATTGGGACCCAGAGGGGGAAAAGTAGCCCCTCCTCCCCTCATGTCATCGTTACTTGGGGAGCCCCCTAAGCTACCCCGCCCTGGCACAGTTAAAGAGCCTTTTGTCCCCCGTCATGCACCCCCTCTCCACCGCCCTGGTACCCCTGGTGCTCCTCCACCCTTACTAGGAAGAGTGAAGGAGCCTCTAAGCCTGCCTCCTCCATCCCCTTCTCCCACTCCCCCATCCTCCTCAACCTCTCCCTCGACCCCTCCTTCTCCTGCAGTCGACGCTGCCCCTCCTTGCCCACCTGCCCTTACTCAGTCCCCTGCCCCTCTCCAGAAGCCCCCGGCTAGTCCTCCAGCTCAGCTCCGCAACCAAACCTCTAACCCTCGCTGTCCCTCCGCCCCTGTCCCCCTACTGCGCTTGCCTAGCCCCCGGCCCCCTATGCTCTCAGTCCCCATCCCCCAGAGACCTCTGCTGCGAGGCCGAGCCCACACTCCACACCTCAACCAAGACCTCCCCAGAGGGGGTTTTCGTGGGGGCAAGCGTCCTGGTCCTCCTTTCACAGGCGGTCCCTTCCATACACCTAAGAGACCCTTCCTTCCCCCACGCTACTGAAGTGGTCATCTCTGACATGTTGAATGAGAAGTGCAAGCAGCCCGTCTAGCTAAACCCAACACTGAGAGTGTGCTAGCCCTGCTGGTATGAGCCCAGTTATCTTCGCTTTGTTAATCTAGCTTCAATCAAAACTGTCTCAAGTTTTGTGTAAATAGCTGATTCAGTTTTCATGCAAACTAGGTAGCCAGCCAGTCATCTTACACTGTACAGTGCAGTAACGGCTTATCAGTTATGTAGTGCAGTGTTGTGTAACAAACCCCAAATCTGACCCTTCCTTCCATCCCTTCATACGCAGATAAAGGTTTCAGTGGGTCCTGCAGGAATGTCATAACCTAGGAGGAAAACACAAACAGTTCAAGCAGAAAAACTACAGGTGGTCATTCTATTTAATCCCCTTTTCAATCTGCCCTCCCGTGTGATTGCTGTGAAACATTTTCTGACAGAGAGAGAGAGGGAGAGAGAAAGGTGTGGGTCTGGTGGGATGGAGAGGAAAGAAATGTATAAATTGTTGATTAAGAGATGATGAAATTGGTCTGATTCCAGAGTAATCTCTTCTTCCTTGAGTGTATGGGTGTGTGCTGTGTGTCCTGAAATACTATTTCTTTTGCAGTGGATATGGGGCATCCAAAGGCAGGCTCATTTTGAGTGATTTCTGTTGCAGCAGATTTTGAGGTTAACCCCGTTCCTATCCCCATCTCGCATCTCCAGTATATCCTATTGTAAATAATATTCCTCTCTTTCTAGATATTTCCACCCTTACCTCCCTCCCATTGTATATTTCTAAGCTTGTAAATGTAAAGACTGATGGAGATGATACAACAGCTTCTCTTCAAGCTCTTGTTTTGTGAAAGAGGACAATGATCATCACTCACCCACCCTGTCTTTATTGTGATTGAGGCCTTGGATAAGCTTTAGTCCTGGAAGAATTTCTCTGCAGTAACTAACGCACCTCTGTCTGACCTCTTGAACCACAAGACAGCGGAGGAGAGTGAAGAAAGTTATGTGCTGCAATTTACGACACAACAAATGTGTTTCTGTATGTGCGCGTTTAAAGATAGATTGAGTCATGAAGATACTCAGTAGTTGATGGCGGCGGGGGGAGGGGGGCATTTCAGTTTGAACCGCACTCTTGCTAGTCTTCTACATGTACTGACTTGAATAAAATCCAGTTTCAATTCAACTGGGGGGGAGGTACTTTATTTGGTCACAATCTATCACTTAAATTGCACTGTTAAATTAATTTGCGCTGTATCATTTATTTTCATGTTTTCAGAGAAATCAATTCTTTTTTTTTCCTACACAGCTGTCATTTTTCATTAATGCATTACTTTTGAACACCTTGTGTTAATTTTTATTTTTGCGGTGTATTTTTATACCTGACAGAATTATTGGCCATTTTCCTCATGTAGCTTCACCTACATCAGGTACTATGACCGCAAGAGGAGATGTAAGCTAAATGGAAGGATTGTTTTGAGACTGGGTCATTTAAATTCTTCTATTGTCCCTCTCCCTTCCCCTTTTTTTCGTTTTATGATTTCTCCTCTGTCATTTCATGCTTCTGCCCTTGAGCCACTCTGCTTGCCTCGTGCCCTGTCCAGGAACACTTCCTCGCCTCTTGGCACTTGTAAGATAAGATGGGTCTAAGCACAATGGTAATAATCCTTCCCCCTTTGGCAGGAATTGTTGCTATAATGCTTTTGCCATGCACTCAAATGGCAAGAGGTACAAGAGGTTGGGTGTTGCTGGTCAGAGCTTCAAGTCTCCTGTCTTTGTCTGACCTTGGTATGTTTGTCTTCTGTATTCGTCGGTTCTGCAACCTTCACAAGTTGAGTTGAAAATGCCATTTTTGGAGAGTATCTGTAAACATTTCTATGTGAACTTTGTGTACAGATGCTTACATTGTACAAATGTAACAACGAAAAACAAATTTCTCATCACAATGTTGGCATGGCATCAGAATTTATACAAATCTGCTACCCCTCTATATGAACTATATCTGTAATCTGATAGTTTTATGTGCAATCAAACATTGGAACTGCTAACGATCAACTCAAATCAGTTTATGTTCACATTGCACAGAAAAAAGCTAAACTACTTGTTGGAGACATCTCTACTCACTTGTCACCTGCCTAGTCAAAGAGATTAATTTGAGGCGTTTCTGTAAATATTCCTACTGTTACTTGTACTCTAGCTCAAGAGAACTTTGTTTGACAACTTGAGTGAAAATGCTGAAGATGTGGGAAAGCTGATGGCGTTTGTTAAAAAGTTTTTGATTAGTTGCAATGCTATTACTGCTGTCCTCATCAATGATGCTATATCACTGGTCTTTGAGTGTCCAATCCTTTCAGGTGTGATCTCTCTGTTAGTTCAAAACTTGCACACATTCTGCCATTTTTTTTATTTACTTGTCACAGTGATAATATGCATACTTAAAGGGGTCAGTACGTCAGTCCTTCAGGTAGTCTTACTACATCATGAATGTTTGTTTATTTATTTTACAAATGAAGCATACCACATTATCACAAGGAAGACTAATCTTTTTACAGTCTGATTCTCCTGCTCAGTGCTTCTATGGTTCCACCTTTCGGAAGACAGTTCAAGTTTCAGTCTTGATAAAATGCTCAAAGTTATTGATGTATGGATCTATGGACTTAGTTGCATACAGTTATCTTGTGGGTGTGCACATAATATACATTAGTGTATTTATGCACCATTGACTGTAAGCAGTGGGTGCTTTGTCCACATTTAACAAGGGAGGTAAATTGCTGTTTTCTATCACTTTTCCCCCTAAAATCCCCACATCTCATTCCCTCACTTCAGCCAGAAATGAGTGATTTGGGCTTTTTTGTTTTTTTGCAAATCACCCACTTGTTCCAATACCACAGTAGAGATGTCATTTCATAGATTGTCAACATTTAGTAATTTTGGTTTTACATATCCAGGTATTTTGTCTAATGCATGTACTACGTTTGTAGAACTCACTTTATACATCACAACCTAGATATCGTTCATTGCCACAGTAGCATGGGAACAGCCACACCTTAAGTGAATCACACCGTTACCAAGGGTAACCACAGACATTCTAAATGTGCTAGTATGCTACAATTAATTGTGGAAACTAAAATCATGATATGATTAATTGTGTAGCCCTGCTGTTAGCTCATTAGTGCTGACTACATATAACTACACCCTTATGATGAGGAAAGTCTTCATCTACACCAACCTGGTGTTCTATTGAGGCAGTGTGTGACGAGATGAACAAGACCTCTTGCTTGCAAACGTAGTTGGTTTATATGCCAAGCGTCTAACCACTCCATCACATTCTTGTGTCTGCTTTCCTCTACATTTCAACATGGACTCATTGTATATAGATTTATATTTAAAGTGACTACTTAAGGCATAATGATAGGGAAATTGTTCCTATAGATGCTGCCAGTGTGGAAGAGGTAATTTGTCACTAGTTGACCAGTGAGATATTTCAGTTGAGAGGGGAGTCTCAGCTGAATAGTACACTGCTTTTCTCAAGCTAATCAAAGTAATAGTTGGATGGCCCTTACTCCTTTTGAAAGGTCTTAGCTCCCCCAAGTGGCCGTTCAGTGGTTCTGCAGCTCTTCATGTCCTTGTGTCGAACGTATCCAGTACATTCATATGTATACTTGAGACTTTATTGTTCTGAAAGGATGAAAAACTTCATCAGATCCGTCTTATAGTTGTATAGTATAGTATAGATGTTTTTATTAAGCTACAAAAGGTATACCCCCGCTAGAATGTCCACGCCTTAATAGATCAGTCGATTTTAAAGTTTCTTAGTCCTTGAAAATAGTCTTGAATGGTGAATGTAGTGTCAAATGTTAAATATCATATACTTTTGCATCTCGCGTCTTTTTGTAATTGATTTAATTTCACAAAACATGATTGATTTGGAACATTGTACCTTTCGTAAATGGCAGATTTTTCAGTGTATAAAATTAGATTTTGTCTAATGACTTCTTGCTTCAACAAAAAACTAACTACTTATTTGGATGTCTCGGGCACCAAAGCAATAGACCTTAAATGCAGCTGTATGCATTAGACAGCTTATTATGGCTTACTGCGCACTTGGCCATAATGGAGCCCGTAGCATGTATTGTAATCCGCCGTCTTGCCTGTCGTGATGCAGCAGGTTTGTGGCGTGCTGTATGAAAATGCATTGAGTTGCTCACCAATGGATCACTTACTCTCTAGGCGATGCACAATTTCGGTTATTTGGTTTGATTGTGGATGGACTTTGTTTTTATCTTTCACCTCACTAGATCCTGTGCCTCTCCTGTGCTATTTCGTTAACGTTTTAGCATGTTGTGTTCCGGTCTAAAATACCCGTTTTCATGCTCGGTGGTTGATTTTTAATACAGGGACATCACCCTCTGACTGAGATGTCCCTATCCGCGTGAGCTGCTCGTCAGCGAACGCGCGTCTAGTGGAGGCTCCGGAACGTGCACGCATTTGCAGCGTCACAAGTTTCCGCCCCTGCCCCGATTTGACCAATCGGCGTCACCGTTGAGTTGATCAGTTCTTCCGGTGTTATGGCCGCACGCAGTGAAGGGGATAGTAATGTACAATATTATGGAAGTCTGTCTGTAAACGTGCGTGTTTAGGATGGTGGTGGCACTGCTGTTACGGTTAGCCAGCTGTCGGTCTTCAGTTCATACAACACTCCGCTCGAACAGGCGCTACAGCAAGGTGTGCAGGCATCTTATTCAACACTAATGCGAGCAGCTAACATTAGCCACCAGCATAGGAGATGATCTGAGTGTGTTAGGCAGTTTTTTTTTGATCAAGGTTGAAGTGGAAGTGAAACATATGGTGTGCTCTGACAACCCAACCACCAGTCAGTAGGGCTTAAAGTAAACCACTGATTACTCTGGTTTCATTGTGTAGCCTATATTATTTTGATTTCTGTTGGCTATGATTTATTGATACTTTGGGATAGGCAGCAGTATGTTTGGGATGCAAACTGTTCTCAGATACAGAAGTAATGGGATGTTTTAGATGGACCCATCCAGATCCTCCACTTACACTACCTCTCTCTCTCTGTCACAGTTTGATTGTTTTTTACACTCCATACAAAGTTGAATGAGTATAAAAGTGTCATATTATTGATATAGAAATCTCTCACTCACTGTTCTTTCACCTGCTTTTTGGCTGCTGATATACCCTCTTTCCTCTCTTCTCTCCTGGCCGTCCAACCATCCTCCTGCCTCCTGTTTAATGTTCATTTCTGTTACCCTCTCATACTCTTTTTACCCTTGTATCTTTCCTCTCTAGTTGCAGGTGTTCCCTGCTCTTTCTGAGCGACTACGAGTCTTTGAGTCTCTCAGGGAGAAGCAAGGCGTGAGAAACAGAGTTGAAGCTAGAGAGAGGCCCCTTACTATTCAGTTGGCTGATGGCAGGACAGTAGAGGGCACAGTTGGTGTAACCACACCCCTCCTTGTTGCACAGAGAACACGGTAAGATTGGTCTTTTTTTTTTTTCGATACCTCCAGAATGCCTTTTCTTACCTTTTTTCCAACCCTAGTGATCTAACATTGCATCTCCCCCTGCAGTGTGAAAGGAGCGCTGGTGAGCAAGGTGAATGGGGAGTTGTGGGATCTCGGACGGCCCCTAGAGGCAGATTGCGAACTACAGCTTCTGGGGTTTAACACAGTAGAGGGAAAACAGGTATTCACACCTGACTCCTTTGGGTTCCTCGATATTGTCTGAAATATCCCATGGCTGCTTATGCTTCCTTTTCTTCATTACATCTATGTTTGTATGCTTTGTCTTCTTTTCATAGGCAGCATGGAGGACAGGAGCGTGTGTCCTGGGAGGAGTGTTGGAGGGGGTCTTTGGTGCTGAGGTGTGCAGAGAAGGAGTGTCAGAGTTCGGGCTTTACTGTGACCATCTGCTGGAGAATAGGTGAGACACTGCTGTACCATTTTCGCCGCTGTGCTGTAGGATATCACTCAATCACTGGATGTAGATTTGGTCTGAATAATCCACAGTAGACATTCTAACAAAGGTAAGATGTTAAGGAGTGTCATCTCAGATTGTTGTCATCTTATTTATCTCAGAGAATCCACCTTGTTTGTATAGAACTGGATAAACCTTCACTGAACTTTGGCCATGTTACAGTGATCAATTATCTATATCTATCTATCTTAGAGATATACAGTATATATCACAGATATAGATTGATAGTAATAACTTATTATCCAGTTCTACACAAAAACAGTAATGTATGTAGATGAAACAGTGACATCAAATTCTGTCAACTCTATTTTTTTCCACATCCCAATTTTTCAGAAAAATTTGACTTCTAAATTAGTCTCGGCCACGTACTGTATCTTCAACTCTTGAATTCCAAATTGGTGAATGCATCCAACTTTTAACAATTGTAAGTTCATAGCAATGAAAATACTAACCTGGAATGAATTCCTCTGCAGAATCTCCAAGAAATGTTCCTACTATAACAATAACAACATAGGACTACTTCAGAGGACTACTTCAGATGAGCCTATACATCGCACACTAGCTAGCCCCTGGATACTACTTTCCCATTTTTTTTAATTTTCTGTTCTCTAGACCCATCTTTTGCCACTTCCTCTTCCTTTTCTTGTATTGTTCAAGGCAGGGAACCCTCTGTAAAGGTGCAGTTTATCCCAGTTTGGTCAAATATTTTTTGCATTTGTCACATGTTGATGTGATTAACATTTTCTTAAATATATAATCTGAAACTGAGATAAAGATCACTAAAAGTGGGCAAATGGTTGAAGCACTACCATGCAATGCTTTGCTCTGGATCTTCAGGCTGTGAATAGTTACCTTTCTTTTCCATTGTCTTTGAGTCTCTGTACATTACATTACAGTCATTTAGCAGACGCCTTTATCCAAAGCGACTTACAAAGGTACTTGACACTATGTGGGGATCAAACCCACGACCCTGAGACTCATGCTCTACCGACTGGGAAGTGCATATTGTATGTATGCACATATTTAGTTGTTGCATTATCCTCAATATGGTTGAATGTTGTCAATATTTGTTATAAAATCTTCTGTACTGTTTATCTTATTCTTCTCTTTATCCTATTCTCTGCTACTATGATGACCCAATTTCCTCACAGGCAAAGTTTCATCTAATCTATATAGGGCCCCTGACCTCTGCCCCTTTCTCATGATCTCCTTCAAGTTGGCAGCGAGGTGTGTCTTCCAGACACTCCTGGCGTCCTTTGACCTTTTGGCGTATGACGTTTTAACTGAATCTATCCTCCCCCACAGTGGCCTATCTTTGGGTGATGTCGAGGAGAGGTGTCAGGAGGCTGCAGCCCTCAAACTTCCCCTTTCCAGACTGGACCTGAGCACAGAAGAAGTCAGAGAGCTCTTCCAGGTCGGCATTCACTGGGATTTGTTAATTTCAGAGGCTTTCTATTGTAAAACACACGCAGAACCCAGAAACGATTGCAAGCATATAGTGTGCCAGTAAGAGGATGTTGAATAGGTTATTGATGTTTTGAGATCACCTCTGACCTCAAGCTCTTCATCGGTCTTCTGCTGCTGTTTTGGGCCTTTCACTATTTTGCATGTAATTCTTCATATAGGCCTAGTGAATTTCCTCTATCCATACAGTGTATGATAGCCTTTGTAAGTCACACTTGAAACAACAGTGTATGATGTGGGTTTTCTGGTAACCCACATCATTGGAGGCTATCATTTTGCCCCGTTGGCTTCCACCGTACTTGTAGCAGCTTGTATAATTGGGTGTTTATATATGTTGCCTTTGGTAATTGTCAGTGGCAGTGATATTACTCACCATCTAGGAATGCCTCGTTTTTTAAGGTGTGCCGGTGGTATTATCTAACGCTCCAGTGTTTGCTTATAAGGTCAGACCCTTTCTTATTGTCCCAAATTGAATTGTGATAGATATGAATTTTCTGTGTGTTTTGTGGGTGTTCTTTTTATAGAACAGTAAGCTGAGGCTGCAGCTTGTTGAAGAGCAGATGAATGGTCCCACGGTCACAGTGTACAGGCATGTACACTATACACACACACCTGATGTTGACTTACCCGCCAGTGTCTCCTGAACTCTCGTAAACAGACTAAACATGCTTTCTCTTTTCTGTGTGTCTCAGGTGTGGGGACAGCATAGCGGTCTGCAATGGCCCACTCCTCCCACACACAGGCCTCCTCAAGGTCTTCAAGATGCTCCAGGTGTGTGTAACTGTCCTGCCCTCTGCTTGCCTGGTTTTTGTTTGTGCAATGAAAATAGAAGCATGAGGACAGAACACAGGGGCCCCCAAATGAGATTATTTCCATAACTTGGTGTTATCAAATTGTTTCATCTGATTTAGTTCTACCGTTTATTTGTTTGCTGCTTTTATTTTGCAAAAATGAGGTTCAAACAGTTTATCATGGGTGTGGCACTAAGATGCTACGCTTGATCTTGTCTAATGGATTAATACATGTTTACATATAGACTCATTTTAGACTGTCTGTGCTATGGGACCACATACTGCGTAAATGGATCCAGGGAGAGGGAGCAGTTTCCATACTGGATTGTCACTGGGAAGACTGGGATTCCATGGCAGCCACACTGGAAACAACATCAGCAGCAGGATGTTGTTTGTCAGAGGGCAGTTTCCTGTTCTAGGCTCTTACAAACACACTGCCACCCGCCAGGCCCGCCGTCACTCATCGGTTCACCCTTCCTTTCTTGGCTGGTCCCTCATTCATTCTCCCTCTCTTTTGCCATCTCTGACTCTCCTGCTCTCCCCCTCACATCCAGGTGTCCCCCGTGACCTTGGCCAATCAGCCAGAGTCCTCAGGTGTGATGCGTCTGTTAGGTGTGGCCTTTCCAGGGGAGAAGCATAAGGAGGAGTGGGAGAGGGAGCAGGAGGAGGCGCGGAAGCGGGACCACAGACGCATCGGCAAGGTAAGATGAAAGGAAAAATGAAGAGAGGGATGACATGATGAGGAGCAATGATATCAGAAGTGAAAAGCAAAGGCTGAAGGGTCAATGTTTTCTAATTGGTTTTCCCCAGGACCAGGAGCTCTTCTTCTTCAGTGACGTCAGTCCAGGCAGCTGCTTCTTCCTGCCTAAAGGAGCCCACATCTACAACGCACTCACTGACTTCATCAAGGTGCATACATACACACACTGTGGCACCCCACCCAAAGCTGGGTGTCAAACCAAAACGATACCTTTACTACTTAATTGAATAAAATGACAAATTAGACTTATCTCATAATTCAGTATTGTGAGGGGGTTCTTCAGCCTCCAGTAATCAGCTCCCACATGGCTGATTTAGTGATGCTGTTCAGCTTGGGCAAGATGGCCGGCTGGCTGTGGCCTGCTGGGGAATGTAGTCCCTTCCCCACAGCTCCTCTGTGGCAGATGGCCCAGTCTGCCACAGCACACATACAGTGTCCAGTGCTGATCCCTCGTGGGGGTAGTTGGGTATCAGCAGTCAGGATATTACTCCAATTAGCCTTCAATTACTACGTTGTGACTGTCTGACCTTCACCCAACCCTATCCTGTCACCCATCACCCCACCCCCCTCCCATCCTTCCTTCCTGACCTCCTCTAGAGTGAATACCGAAGGCGAGGCTTCAACGAGGTCGTGACCCCAACTTTGTATAGCACTGCATTATGGGAGCGCTCGGGCCACTGGGAACATTACAGCGAGAACATGTTCACGGTGACCTCTGAGGGCTCCCAGACCTACGCTCTCAAGCCCATGAACTGCCCTGCGCACTGGTGAGTACATCCACACACACACACACAGTGTTGAACTCCTTACATGGACTCCCCTGGCCCTGACTCCTCTTTCCCGTGTTTAGCCATATGTTTGAGCAGCGTGTGCGGTCGTGGCGGGAGCTTCCTCTGCGATGGGCGGACTTCGGGGCACTGCATCGTAATGAGCTCTCCGGTGCCCTGGGTGGTCTCACACGGGTCCGCAGATTCTGCCAGGACGATGCTCACATCTTCTGCACACCTGAGCAGGTACACACATACGATACAAGTGTCTGTATGTTTGTATGTAACAGATTTTCCTGTTCTAGACTACCGTGTACGTCTTAACGTGCATTAATTGGAACAGAAACTGCAGAGATGGGTCACACGCGGAACCGCATCCCGCTGATTAGACGGGCAACAATTATAACTCCTCAGACATTCCTGAAGGCCTCAGTCTGGACTGAATGGAGATCTTTGTCCTGTCCAACACCTCTATCTGTGCATCTCTGTTGCTGTATGTGTAACCCTATACTACATAGTACTCTGGAAAGTCCCCAGGGCATTGATTGTGTTCCTCCGTCCTCCTATTAGCTTCCCATTGATTCACAGAGAAACATGTCACATGTTAAAATTGATTATATTTACCTCTGAAATACTAACTCAATCTCTGGACCACTTAGGACTTGGCAGTAAGTGTGTCGTCTGACCTTTCCCAGCTAGTTTGGAGTTTAACCCTCTCAACTCTTGTTCCTTTGTACAATTATTTCCTCTTATTCTCGCCCTTGCTCAGCTGGAAGAAGAGATTGTGGCTTGTTTGGACTTTGTGAGGAGTGTGTATCAAGTGTTTGGGTTCTCCTTTCACTGCCTCCTGTCTACACGTCCTACACCATGCCTAGGGGAGCCTGAACTGTGGGACACTGCGGAACAGGTAAACACACATGCATTGACATGCACACACACAAACACACACACAATACAAACACACACCTGTTACTATCATTTTTGGAATGCAGTTATTTGGTAAGGGGCCAAAAGGCTGCACGGTCCTAGATAACCCCAGCTGTGCAAATTTGTATACGCTATAAGCCAGACCCAATGAATCACATTTTATGGACAAATCCGCTCTAATCAGAATGACATGGTGTAATGATATCCACTTTTCTAATCAGGTTATGTGTGTGGTATTTATTTAATGGAGATCTGCTCAGTGTAGGGCTGCTGGTATGATTATATATCTCTAAATCTCCACGGATGTCTTTTTAAATAGGCCTGGCGGCAATTTTAAGCTGATTCAATTGAGTGCAGTTGAACATGATCATTTTAAGCTCACACACACACACACACACACACACACACACACACACACACACACACACACAGAGGAAAACTGAAGTGATGCATGAAACACTTTTTTTTTTCATTTCTATCTTTGCGTCTCTTCTCTCGTCTCTCTGAGCAGCAGTTGGAAAGGAGTCTGCAGCAGTTTGGTGAGCGCTGGGAGCTGAACCCAGGAGACGGAGCCTTCTACGGACCAAAGGTTAGTGGGAGGGGCTACATGAGGTCACTGAATCTGATGTTTATCATACTATCGGCTTAGAACCCCAAATCCAGTCCTGTTCAGTTGCACCTCTGTTGACTCTTTTTTTTTTTTTGCTGCCTTAAATATGTTTTATGCTGATAATTTGAAAAGGTGGTTTGCCACTACCACTATCAGCCTGCCTCTCATGTGAAACAGGCTGTTGGATAGTGTGAACGTGCCCTTAACAGTCACCTTTTCCATCTTATCTGACTAATTCTTCACGGAGCTGTACATTGACACCACAGATTAGAAGGTTGAACTGGGAGAGACAAGTGTGAATGTTACATGATAGTCCACACTATCCTAGGCCTCAGGAAAAGCATTCACTGCCGAAATTTGGCAGCTGTCACCTTTAAGGCAATTATATATATACAGTATATACTATATAGCTACCTATGTTTTTGTGTGAAAATGGAACATGACGTAATTTGCACGACTTTTGTTTTCATCTCATGTAAGCATCGAGAGGAAGTTGGCCTCAGGCAGCGGTGGCCATGCACCCTTTCCATGAGATAAACAAACATTCCTTACAGCCGTCTAGCTAGGATGTGTTAGCCACAATTAGCTAGATTAGATACTCTTGGCAACACATTTGTAACCACAAAAATGCAGTCTGAGCCCAGCAGCTTCTTTCGGGCCAGAGCTCTCCAACAACATCATAACACTCTCCACATGTCTCTCCCTAGATCGACATCCAGATCAAAGATGCCATTGGCCGACAACACCAGTGTGCCACAATCCAGTTGGACTTCCAGCTACCAATCAGATTTGATCTTCAGTATGTTGGGTGAGTGCGTCATAAAGTGATTGGTGCATGAGGCCTCTTTTACTATTCCCGGTAATATACGCAGCATACGCCCTGCTTGTCTGTTAGATAAAGCCCCTTGTTTCTTGTTGCATGTTCTTTGATGTCCCGTAATTGCTCTGGGAATAAGTTCAAATTGCGCCAGGCTAACCACATACTGGCCTAACTTGATAAAGTTTCTTTATCTAATTTACGACTTCAGGCCAGCACACTCCCTTAAAACTGTGTTTCCTTTTTCTAGTCTGCCTTACTTCTCTTATGGTCGCCGTGTATCAAAGCTTTATGTGACAACTTTATATCTCCTTTTGTCTTAGGCCGGATGGACGGGCTCACAGGCCAGTAATGATCCACAGAGCAGTGCTGGGATCACTGGAGAGAATGATTGCTATATTGGCTGAAAACTTTGGAGGGAAATGGTGAGAGGAAAGTTGGATATAATAATACCATGACTCAGACGCAGATTTATATCCCGCGATAAATTCTGATATTAAGGCTGTCTAACCCATCCCCCTCTCTCTCTACCTCACCTAGGCCCATGTGGTTGTCCCCAGCTCAGGTCATGGTTATCCCGGTGGGGGGCGACAGTGAGTCATATGCTCAGCAGGTCAGTCTTTAATGGGGGTTACTGTGTAGTGCATTAGCAGACCAAGTGTACGCCACGTTTCCTGCCTCCTGAACCCATCGTGATTGATTGCCCATTAATGGCACGTCGCTTGCAGATATAATCTCATGTGAAATACCTCTCTGTTCCGATAAGGTGGTTCGGCAGTTCTGTGAAGCTGGCTTCATGGCCGACTTGAACGACGATCAGGGAGCGACCTTAAATAAGAAGATTCGCTCAGCCCAGCTGGCCCAGTACAACTACATATTTGGTAAAAATTAAGAATAGGAAGAAAACTGGAGCTGCTCAATGTTTTTTTGTAGTTTCCTGCACAAACTCGAGCTTCCCATTCATTGCTATTTATGTTCAAGTACTTAATTTGATTATTAACCCTTTCATTTCTGTGTGTCTTTCCAGTGGTGGGGGAGAAGGAGTGTGTGAGTGGAGCAGTGAGTGTGAGAACCAGAGGAGGAAAGCAGTTGGGGAGGAGGCCGATCGAGGAGGTCCTGACGTCTCTCACACAGCTACGAGACACGAGGAGCAACCAAGACGAGTTCTGAGAGAAAGTACGAGATGAAGAGTCGTCGATGTAAATGTTTTGTTTGTTTTGTTCCTGCAGTCATAACTTTGTTACGTATCTTAAGTATCTGAAGAATTGGTCACTGAACGTTTGTAATAAAAGTATATGTAAAATTCTTGACTGATCTCTTCACTGCTCATTGCTAAAATGGCAAATTTATCTGTGTGTGGCAGTCGCTGATATCTGTCCTATAAAGAACAGCACTGTAAAGAGATTTAAGGCTATTTTAGGACCACTATCAGTCTAATATCAGCATTACCCGGCTATAGTTGTTGTAATGTGTTAGCTAAAAGCCCCTAAATCGGCGGGCCGCCCTCTTACGTAAAGCCTGTGTAATGATATCAGAATAGAAATACAGCCATACCTTTAAAAGACTGGAAGAAAGGGAGGATACGGAGGGGGATTTGACTAAAATAGGAGAGGGAGCAGCGGTGTCAGGACTGTGTGTTTGCATGTGAGTTTGGTGGAAACAGGCAAGTCAGCATGAAGGTCACCAAAGGATTGAACTTTTTCCTCTTTAATTGAGAGAGTGTAGCAAAATGGAAAAGACATCAGTCACAACATGACACAGAGGGTGAGATGGGTGGGGGGGGGGGGAGGTGTTGGGGTCCAAGCGAATAAACGGACTAGACTGGACAAAAACACCACTTCAACAAAGCCAGTTGGCAAAAGGCGGTGGAAGGTGGATTGTGTGTTTCGCTCTATCGGAGCCCTTCACTGGGTTAGGTGGGTTCATGACGGGGCCTCTGCTGTAAGCTGGACAGCGAAGGTCAAGTGAGGTCGTTTGCACTGTGTGGAACAAGCCAGGATGGTTTGACCCACACTAAGTTGATGGCTGGTCGTCAGTGCTCAGGATCCATAGATGTACTGGATGTAATGGATCAGCAGATAGACCAAGAAAGGGAGCTTGGGTGGAATTTCTAGGCGGGCAGTCGCTGCCAGTAATGCTCAGGGGAGTCATGGCAGGCCTGCTGGTCATCAGTAGACCTGAGGGCCTCTGAAAGCAAACAGGGCAACAATAATAATACAACGCTGCTATTTGTTAAGTTGTTGCGAAAGAACCCAAGTTCAGTATGTGTTTTCCCATTGTTATTTATTGCTGGTGTTCTGCTGGGACAATAGCTGTCAGCCTGGGCTCGTACTGCTGTGTGCTCTGTGTGAAATGAGGTACGGTTTAGACATGGACAGCATTGCACAGTAGTCGCGTAGTGATGACACACACCATTAGTTTCAGTAAACACTTCCAGGACCATTACTTTATAGATAACAATATCAGGCTCCCTGCTCATGTCTCCCTCTCTCCCACCCTCTATACCCTATCTCCTGCCTCCCTATCTCGCTTTTTCTCTGCATACACACAAAGCAATCCTTCATCCGACTGCCGGAGTCACACAGAGTTCATAGGAAATTATTTTTAGCCAGCGGGGGTTGACCAAAACAGAAAGCAGAGGGGCGGGGGGGGCAAAAAAAAGCATTTTACATTATAGCGAGACTATAACAAAAATAATTGAGGGAGGTATAGATGTATATCTAAAGCAGTGTAATATAAGACCAAGGACAGTCGGGTGGAAGTCATCGCAGGAAAACCATCAACTGTCCGTCTATTTAAGTGTAAAAGTCAGAAAAATGACAATAGTGGCAGAACATTGATGTATAGTATATTTGGTGCAGACAGACGTGGAAAAGTGGCAAGTCTTGAGGTGATTCCTGTCCTGGGAGCCCCAGGGAGGCAGGGTGGCAGTGACCCAACCAGGGAGGGAAGCCGGGTGGCAGTGACCCAACCAGGGAGGGAAGCCGGGTGACAGCGACCCGGCCAGGGAGGGAAGCCGGCTAGTGGGCTGGCTGGAGGAAGATAAACAGGCTCTCTGATGTATTGTTCTCCTGGTATCACAGAACCTGTCAGCCTGACTGATTGAAGGTTGCCCTCCCAAAATAGACCCTGTGAGGCCGGGTTGCGCTTCCCTTCCACCCCGTTATAAATAACCTGTGTGTGTGCTCATGCATTTATGTTTGTGTGTGTGTGTGTGTGTGTGTTAGAGTCGGGGCAAGAGAGGAACAACGAGAGAGAGAGAGAGAGAGAACGTATAGAAAGCTAAGCCACTGAAAACAATAACAGGAGGTCTGTGGGCCTGAGTGCCAAACAGTGACTGGGAGGAACGGTCAAGAACCTGTGTTGACCTGTTCTCAATACACACACACACACACACACACACACACAGAGGAAAACTGAAGTGACGGTCATTATGTGCATGAAACACTGCTTTGGACTCTTTAACTTGCTTGCAGTAATAGGACTCTCCGTTTCCCTCCACCCAGTCAGGCTATGTGTTTCCATGTCATCCGTGTGTGTGTGTGTGTGTGTGTGTGTGTGTGTGTTTAGGTCAGAAATGTTTAGATAGGGGCTTGTAAATTACCGCCTATGGGAATATCACCAGATCTTCTGGAATGTTTTCTCTGTTCAACAGGTGGGCCTGGGGTAAATGTTTTTCATGCAAATGTCTGATAGCATGCACACACACACACACACACACACACACACACACAGTCCTATGCAGCTGGGTGGAGACTCATTTGCCTGCATTCTGTGCTGAGCTACGATCTCAAATAAATTCCTCCTTCTGAATCCGAGACAGTGGAAGAACGCTGTCAGAGGGCTTTCAACTTCTACTGGATACCCCAAAAACCTCAGCCCACCCGCACCGCCTGCCCTCATAGGCTCGCTCGTTCTCCCTCTCGCCCACTCCCTCTCCCTCTCTCTTTCCCACTCACGTTCTCTTTCTTCTGAGTCCAATGACTCCGCTCCAGCTCTCTCAGCTCGATCCCAATTCTCAGTTTATATGAAAGAGTTTCTGCCCATATCGCTCCTTATTTGATCTGGCTGCTCTCACCCCGTCAGACAGTCTCCACTCTAATCCACCAGTGTGTAGTTCACACCTTTGATTTGGATGTGTACTTACATTTGGCACTAGATGAGTCTTAAAGTAATGGATGCACCAGCGTGTACTCACACAGAGCTGGTGATTGTGCCAGGCCTGGGAACACACACACACACACACACACACACAGATAACTCAGCACAGTACTGTACAGTTTCAGGCTGGCTTCAGTCTGTTCCCAAGTATGTCTGCTATGCTCCACACACTGCTGACCTGATTTCTGCCTAGAGAGACACAGAGAGAGAGAGAGAGAGAGAGAGAGAGCGAGAGAGAGACACAGAGAGAGAGAGAGGAGACAGAGACCAGAGAAAGAAGGCCTCTTTCCAATCAAGAGGCTCTGTGTGGAAGAGGCATGTGATTTATTGTTCTAGCCAACCTGTTGAAATCCTCTCGGGGGGGAGGAGTCTGTGGGTTGCAGGGAAGGTGAGAGGTCATGTTGACTCCTAGGCCAGTTTAGGAGACATGGGGGATAAACATGCCCTCAGTCTCTTTGCAAATATTTACAGCGGCCATTCTCCTCTCCCAGTAACTCACTGTAAATTCTTATTTTTTTTACGAGAAGGGGTGAAAAAGAGCGAGAAAGAAAGGCTGGCGAGGCAAGCAGCAGTTTTGAATTTGCTTGAGGGATTTTGTGCCAATCCTCTCGTGCTCCGACATCCAAAATTGTGTTATTGTTCAAATCTTATACGTGGCTGGAGAGGCAAGGCAGAATAGAAGAATCCACAGGGCAGTAGAGAGACTGACAGAAAAACGGGGGATGGGATTAATTAATAATTTGCACGCCATCATACTCAGCAATTCACGAATTAAACAAAACCTCTTTTGGATTATTTTACTTCTATAGTTTAAAGTAAAGACGACCTTCTTCCTAGAAACCAACAATAGCACCCCTTTCCAACTACACTAGCTGTAACTGAAGCCACAGGATCTGTTTTGTTTTGTGTTCATCGGCCATTCATGAATCTGTTGCAAGTCTCTCCTCGGTGATTATTACTGATCTACTCGACGTGTACATATCAAGGGCATGTAATGAACTTGCAGACCCTCTCATTCTCTCTTAGTATGCTGTGCAGAAACTGGTGCAGCCTCAGGTGGGTAAGAGGAGGACAGGCTGACCTCAGACTTTGACCCCAGGTTGTTTTAAGGATTCCTGCTTTTCGAGGGTAACCTAAACCAGGCCATGTGCTAGGAGACACTGGGACCTTGAGACAGAGGGAGGAGGGATCGACTGGTCGATTCATGTGAGACTAAACGAGGGGCGGGTGTTGGGCGTGTGCGTGGCCAAGTCCTTGACATAGACATGGCGTAGTGCCTGGATGAGATATTGTAAAGGTTCATCGTGAACTCGTCTATTTCATAGCTGTTTTTTGTGGATGGTGGATGTGCAATAATGTCTGTAATTATTTGTGTGACAGAGAGTTTATTTGAGGAATTACACAACTATTGGACCGATGGAGAGTTGAACCAGCTGTGTGTGTGTGTGTGTGTACGTATGACTGCATGTGGGCAGGTTGAGGCAGAGTCTTCCACCACTGACCGCCACTGACCACGATCTCGCCGACTGAACAGAACAGGAATTGTTTTTTTCCTTACGTCTCCATCAGACGAAGTAGTTCCTTTAAACACAGGTTGTAACACAACTCACAGTATCTACAACCAGCCCATCGTAAACACACTGAAGTACTCATTACCCACCTGCCTCTATCGCCGGAGGCCAGTCTGTACCGTGCCGAGCCATACCATACATGCCCGCTCACACAGGCAGAGATCCTGTTGTTTGTTGTTGTTATGTGTACATACGTGGCCCGGTGGTTTCTCTGAATGGGCGGCGGTGAATCGCTCTTTGTCAGAATAATTGGAACAAGGTCATTTCAGCAGCGTTGTCAGCCAATTAGGGTCCAACTGGGGTGACCTTCTCTCTCTCTCTCTCATGTCCTTGTCTCGCCGGTGACCGCCGTGACCCCTCATTAGAGCGCTCCACCCATAGATACCCCCCCTCCCTTCATTGTCCTCTTATCTCCCTCTTTTACCCTTTTAACCCTCAACTCTCTTACTTCTTCTCCTCCCCAATAATCCTTCCAACTGATATACATCAATGGATCCCATTTACCCTTTGGCATGTGCTTACAAACGGACAGAGACCTGACTTAAAACTAAGATGCTTTTAGGGGGAAAACAATCTCTCAGCTACATCCAGACTCTGAGTAGCCCCTCCCCAGGTTTGCTTTCCTTGTCCTCTGTGAGGGTCCAAGGCTGGGGGATGTCGTGTACTAACCCTTTGAGACTGTAACAGCGATTATACTATCCAAATAAAATGTGATTTGATTGGACTAAACTGTCCTGGAGTCAGCTGGTTCTGCACTTCTTCAGAGCAGAGC
Organism: Hoplostethus atlanticus; assembly: GCA_034670405.1. NCBI lineage: Eukaryota > Metazoa > Chordata > Actinopteri > Trachichthyiformes > Trachichthyidae > Hoplostethus > Hoplostethus atlanticus. The sequence continues at coordinate 1,933,924 of JAXDDX010000016.1, read as the reverse complement.
TTTGATCCAGCCCCAGCTATAAAATCGGTGGAATGGAGCAAATATTGACTCCATCCGAGCCAGACAAATCACCCCCTCCCCTCCTTGCATTCTCTCTTTCACTCTCCCTCGCACTCTCTCGGTTCCCTTCTAATCTGCCATTACCTCTTTCTCTCACATTCCCTTTCATCCCTTTTCTGCCGCTGCCATTCCTCTCACTCCCTTTGTGTCCATGTCTGTCATTTTCTCTCCCCTCTCTCTCTCTCTCTGTCTCTCTCTCTCTCTCTCTCTCTCTCTCTGCTCTGGGCCTCTCAGTCTGTCAGTATTAGGTCAGGCCTCTCCTCCTCCTCCTCTCCTCTCCTGAGTTCAGCTTTATATAAGATGCCTGGATAGAGATCACTGGCCCTGCAGCTCTGAATGATGGAGTATGGGGTTAAGGTATATCTCCATGTAAAGCCTGGAGGGGTTTTCACACGGCCTGAACAAATCCAAGCTACTTATTACTGCCTTAGTCCCTCTGAATGTAACTCTCTGTGTGCAGGGTTGTACTGAACTCTGTCATCATTACTGGAACAGTACTATGTGAACAGGGATTACCTGGACCAAGCATAACCCTGTGGTATGAAAATGGTTGATAACCATCTGACCAGTCTTCACATTGGTCGCGTCTATTCAACCCTGGTCTGGAGCAGCCTGGAGGCCTCCTTAACTTTACCAGTAAAAGGGTCGAGGGTCGACTGTGCCCAGGCCTGAGGGGGGGGGGGGGGGAGGGGTTGCAGGATGTTTGTACATGCAAGAAGTTTTTCAGAGTTTTTTTTTATCACTCCCACAAGGCCGAGTTACTCTGATCTACAGTGCTATTACTCAGATCAGCCATCCGAGACAAATGACAGACCTACTGCTATATGGACCTCCCTGGACACACACACACACACACACACACACACACACACACAGACACACGCCCACATTTGGGTGGTGTGGTGACTAGTTGATTAAGACATTTTTAATCAGGGTCCTGCAGTTGGTGGTGCGTGTCCACAGCCCAACACTTGAGAGAGAGAGAGAGAGAGAGAGAGAGAGAGAGAGAGAGAGAGAGAGAGAGAGAGAGAGAGAGAGAGAGAGAGAGAGAGAGATAAGTGGGGTAGTGGGTAGTAACTGGTCACGGCCCACTGGTGGTCACGGCACATGACAATGACCTCTGGCTAATTGTAGATAGACACGCTGCTTAGAAACACAGAGATAGCCATTCCACCAATCACACACCACATATTCACACGCACACACACACACACACACACACACAAAGCTACTGTGTGTGGGCGTCTGTGTATTTATCCTCTGGAGTCGATCCTCATCATCCTCGGCACAACATTAACGTTTTTATTTTGACAGATTAAACGGTAAGCCTGCTCCGTAATGTGGTTGAGGCTCGGCTGTTGGCTCAGGCGGCTCTTTGAAGCCGCTAATCTCCTTCACCATCTCTGTGTCCATGTTATAGGATGCCTTTCCAAGAAAAGCAGCCTGCCCCGGGACATCTCAAGCCCTGTGTGTGTGTGTTAGTATGTGTTAGATCATGAGTAACCACATACCACCCCCACGCCCCGCCCACCCCCCGCCCACTCCCCCCTCATCTCCCTCTCACCATTCCCACCATCTAGCGTCTCCTTCATAGCCAGCAGTGGCAGCAGGGTGGTGTAGTGAAGGAGACTGGGGCTTCAGGTCAACAGGTGCTGCTCTGTTGCTGACCCCGGGCTCTGACCTCCCTGTTGAGGAGGGTGTAAACAAAAAAAAGAATTTCCCTAAGGGGATGAATGAAGTCTTACATTACTATTACATTCCTATTACTACACTTTCTTACGCTTTGTTTGCTCCTCTTGCTGCTCCTCCCCCCAGCTCCCCCATATGAACTTTCTCCTTCTTTTCCTGTCTTTACTCTTTGCATCATCTCTGCTCTCCTTTCTCTTTCATCTCTGTCCTCCCCCTTACTCCCTTTTAGTTTAGCCTCAGTCCCAGTTTCCCCCACTGTCTCCTCTGGGAGGTTTGGTCAGCATGGCCTATGGCTGTAATGTTTTAGAAAGCCTTATTGACTGGGGAGGGGACAAACTAATAAATATTGTCCAAACAATATGGCAGAACAAAGTAGGAGGCACAGTCCACACACACACAGTCATCTTTTCTCAGAAGTGCTATATCCCTGGGGTCTACTTATGGGCACTCCAAATTGGTAGGACGTGTTTGTTCTGGCGTTTAACTGAGACTAAACAGGTTATGAGAAAACACATTGGTTGTTTTTACATTCCATCAGAAAACACTTTGCTTCATCATCTCGACTCTACCAGTAATTCAACAACTGTAGACCTTTTTTATTCACTGATGCAAACCGAAAGTGACTCTTAATAGGTTTATAACTGTCAGATCTAGGGAAGGGCCATGCCTTTTGATTGGACTCCACCACTACCCCCATGTCTCTCTCTCTCCTCCCTTCTCTCTCTCTTCTAGCTTTTCTGTCTTTTTTCTGTTCACTGTTTTAAACTGTTGTATTTTATACTTTGTTATATTTGTTATATTGTATCGTTGTTATGTGCTGTCATGTCTCACTTTCTGTGATGCTGCTGTCTTGGCCAGGTTTCCTTTGAAAAATAACTTTTGAATCTCACAGGGACTCTGGTAAAGTATAGGAGAAACGAAATATTGCACCTTATCAATGGCCTATCCAGTATCCAACTGTCTTGATCTCAATAACACTATCCGTGATTTTGTTGTAGAACAATTAATGTTTGTGTTTGGGCTCAAATTGTCTCTTGAACAATAATAGGCCTCATGTTTTTAGGAGGTTTTGTGTCCGCCACAATGTGTCACTGCTGCAAATGCTGCCAACTCAACAATGAGCAGATCATTACTACTGATCAGTGCAAGCAAGTACAATAGAGCATTCTTATGTTGGATTGTGCAACTAAGAAAGCGGCTCTGAGAGTTATTATAGCTTAGTCGGGGCCCGGTGTGTGTGTGTGTGAGAGAGAGAGAGAGAGAGAGAGAGAGAGCGAGAGAGAGAGAAAAGTTGTGTAATGTCCATTCTGTCTCCTGTCTCTCTCCCCCCCTGGCCCCCTGGCTGCCAAGCGTCACACCAGTTTATAATAAGGACAAAAAAAAGTTGTCGAGTGAACCACCGAAAGAAAAAACGGAACCCTTCCCACTCCCCAAAATCACTGGGAGTGACTGTGACAGAACGTGAGGGACAGAGAGCGAGAGCGAGCGAGAGAGAGCGAGATAAAGAGAGAGAGACAGAGAGAGAGAGAGACCGCAGAAGAAGCCCTCGCAACACTTCATCACATTGGTTTAGCACGGCACGGCCAGGAGCGGACTACTACTACTACTACTACTACTACTACTTAACTGGACCTTAAACAACATCAGTCGTCCACAGCGGAGAGCGAGCGGGTCTGAGCGACTCCTGGAGGAGCATGCAGCAGCTCGGCTTACTATTCAGGTAAAACACTGAGCTGGGGGGCTGCAACCTGCTGCCCCGACGTGACTCTCAGTCACAGAGCCGCATACGGTTTGCATCCTCTGAGAATCGGGCATGCTGTTTATAGGAACTGTGGCTGAGGTAAAAAAAAAAAAAAAAAGTTGTTTTGAAAAAGTTGTGGCGAAGCGTTGGCCGCTTTTACGCAAGGCGCCTACTTGTTGCGCACTGGGCGCTATAGGAGCGGGATTCACCCGAGAGCGGTTGGGTTTACTTTTGCTTTCCCCTCTTTCTCCTCGGGGCGGGTTTTTGTTTTCCCCCCCCAGTTGCATGGTTCTCGCCCTGTCCCAGCGGCTCTGAGTTTATTCTACAACGTGCCACTGTAGCGGCCAGGGAAACGTGGACGCGGGTAGGGGGTCGTTATTTCGGCCTCAGCGGCTCTGTTGTGTCGGGCTGTGCGGGACCTTTGTCTGTGTTTTTGGGGTAATTGTGTAGTCTGGTGTGGGGAAGCTTCCACAGACCGCGGCGGTGCACCACACTGGGTAGAGGGGACCAATTACACTGACTACATGTGGCTTGTGGATTGGTCACTGCGGTGATGGTCTATGGAGCACTGGTGGTGAACACTGCAGAAAGTACATCTCAACAAGTCATTTTGTGTTTATGTTCATATTTCTTAGAACAAGTGGGGATAATTCTCCCAGTCGGTATTTCCACTTGTTTCCAATGCAGCGTTTCACTTGTTGTAGGGAGTTTGTAGAAACGACTGGGGTTATCTTCAAATAAGGCAGATCAAGAGATTTATCGAAACAAGTTGATTTACTTTGGAAACGAGTGTACTTGTCTCACCCCATCGGGAATTATTCCCCAGATTTAATGACTCAACGTTAGATTACTTTTAAGATGGATATTTGTTGCAGTGAATACTGCACAGCGGGTCAACATTACTATTTCGTCTCAGGTTGTTTCAAGTCAAATTAAAGTGCACTAACCCATAATTAAAGAAGACATTCAACACCTTCGCCACACCGTAAACCACCCGCCCTCAACATCAAGCCTCAAACGAGTCCAATAAAAAGTACCGTGCAGTGCAAGATGATTTTGGATGTTGTGAGCAGTTGCGCCTGAATGTGTGGTTACTGTATGTGTTAAAACCACATCCTCAGGGTGTGGACGGTCCCAGAGGCAGGCATGCAGAGGGAAAACAGAGTTTATGTTTGAACCCATTAGTTTGTTAGCGCCTCCCAGGCATTCCCAGATTGACTGAGATGTTTGCCTCTGAACCTTGAAAGGAAAAAGAAACTGTTGTTCACCCCCTTGAGCCCGCACGCCACCTGTAGTGGGAAAGAAGGGGGCATAATGGGTTGGGCAAAATACAGTTAGGTCACTGAACTATTTTGATAGTGTTCACTTCAACTTGTTAAACACTGTTTTTAAACAGTACATAGGGGAAAGGGGTTCAGCAACTTGACAACCACAGAGAAGAAGGAAAGTCTGTGTGTGAGTCCAGAAGGCACACGAATTTGACGTTTAGGTCATGGAACAGTCAAAAGAGCTCATTCAACCAGCCGATGTCCTGCGTCCTGCTCAGCTTCTCTCACTCACTTTCACTCTCTTCTCTCGTTCCCTCTCCTTTTTCGTCTCTCCCTGTCCTCCAGGCTCTATGTGCTGTGGGTTTCTGTGGTGGTCGCGTCCTCCGTGACCAGGGCTGGGAAGAAAAAGGTGAGTCATAACCTCATAACTGAGCCGCGCGGAGCTGGTCTGGTTAGGTCCTGCTAGTACAGTGTGGCAGGAGTTTAACCAGTAGCTACAGAGGTCAGTGCCGGCTGCTGCAGGGTTCAGTGCTTGGCCCTCATTAATGGTCCCAGTTATGTGGCAGCTGTGTGTTTGATGTCACTCATTACAGAAGCCCCCCTACACACAGTCATTAGCCCTGTCCACCCCAAACCTCCCCAAACCCTCTCTCCCCTTTCTCTTTCCTTTTCTCCCACCCTCCCTCCGTTTGCCTCAGACATACACAGGAAATTGTTTGGTCTGATGGCAAACTGGACAAGATCACAGTGTAGCAGGCAGGGCACACTTGCAGAGATGCACACACACACACACCCACACACACACACACACACAAGTATGTGCATATGTTGTTGCTTACACCTGTTCTTGCCCGTCCACAGACAGTTTGCACAAACATGCGTGCTTGTACACTGTTTACATGTTGTTATGCATGCATACATACATTTACGCACCATTCAACACACAGAGAGAGAGAGAGAGAGAGAGAGAGAGAGAGAGAGAGAGAGAGAGAGAGAGAGAGAGAGAGAGAGAGAGAAGTGGAGCGCAGATTTATGTTTTGGTTCATTCTGAATGGAAACTTTTGTTCAGCTCTCATGTTTGCTGTTCTGCCAGCCAGGCCAAAGCTTGAGTTGTGAAATGAGAGGAGAAACATTTATCTACGACCACAGAAGAAGACATCAAAGCCTGACCTGGCACCCACATACATGCATACACACACCACACACACACACACACACACACACACACAAATGCACAGATACCCAGCCAGATCAGTAGAATCATTTCATGTCTGCAAAGCATTCATATGACAAATCCAATGATTTTATCCATCTGCTCATAAACGTCTGGCAGGTAACTGAGTCTATCCGCAGTCTCGAGTAAACCAGGACGATTCAGGATTTATTAACTGGCTACTCAGGAAGGAAACCCACAAGACTGCAGCTCATCACAGGACAGACGCAGATTCAGTGACTCATTCAGTTCTTCCACTAATCTGATTTTGCAATTGCAAAATTTTCACTTCTTGGAAATACTGTGAGGGCTTGCAGCCTCTTATTTCGCAATTTTCAGAAATCATCTCAATTCTATTGCAATGGACCAATGTAATGAAAGCACTCCTTAACCAGTACAGTTGTTTTTTATTTGACATTGCGTCACACTTTTCAACAACACACTGAATAAAGCTAGATACTGTATTAAAATGGTGTTAAAGCTGTAATAGATGTGTTATGTGTGTGTGTGTGTGTGTGTGTGTGTGTGTGTGTGTGTGTGTGTTCCAGGTGGCTGGTCGGAGGTCCAGACAGGTATTTGAGGCGGAGGCTGTTGAGGGTGTGTGGTCTTTCTGGGGGGAGTGGTCAGAATGCTCTCAGACCTGTGGAGTGGGCGTGTCACAGAGAAGCAGGAAGTGTTTACCCCCTCCACCTCCCCAGACCCCTCTACTCTCCCACTCTCCTCCTCACTGGGGGGGTTATGTTTCCCGGGGGGGTCGGAGGACCTGTCATCTCAGCCATGCACCCCTACTATCCCTCTCATTACCCCGGGCAACACCCCCCCTATTACTCCGCCTCGCTTTCCACCAATCACAACCCAGGATTGTCTCTGTATCGAAATACTCCTGTTGGAGGAGGGGGAGGTCCTGTACCAGGGCCGGCAAATCCATCGCCTCCTTTTTACCAGCCGGAATTCTCCCCAGCCAATCAGGACCGTGTATCTGTTTACCGCTCACCCTACCACGCCACTTCACATGGCTACAACCAGCCGGCACGGATCACCAGGAGACCAACCAATCCAGGTGCGGCAAGGGCTGGAGGCGGCGGCAACAGGAGATCGGTCTCCACTAATCGGGAGGGTTTGCCTGCAAGGAGGTGAGTGAGATGAGGCAATTAGAAAGCAAAATAAACAACACTGGTGTTTAGATATTGGTTTTGGCTTTTAAAGTAATAATCTGCAACATTTTCATATAATGAATTGTGCATTTTGCTGTGCTCTATTACCAATTGATATAACACAATAGGGAACTGTCAAACGGCAAGCGTTATTTATTGACTAGGCCTTTCCTGGGAAAATTCCTCTGGCGCACAGGAAGTGATGCATTTTACATTTCCAGTTTGTTTGGAATAAAAATAAAGGAGAACTCTGCAGTTAGCATGAGCAGAGATAGCCACCATGGCTAAACAGATAAAGAAAAGACCGATACCTACAGAAACTGAAACGTCACGACACATCGCAAAGTCATCTCTGGGAGGTCCAGTGCAGAAACACCACAGCATTGACCACTTATCACCAAAAATACTGGCCAAAAAACACAAGGAACTTGCAGATTACTGCTTTAAGTACATGTTATGATGCATTCAGGTGTCATTGGTTTGAGCGTTGTGTAGGAGTTTGTTATGATGCCAATTCAAGTGTTGGGAGTTGGAGTTGTAGCCCGTCTAATCTTCTGGCTTATTAGATCATTAGTTCTGCCTTATGTCATACATAGTCATTGCTGTCATACACTCCCCCTCACCACGGTGTGCTGGCTCTGTGTCAGCTATCATAATGTTAGACAGCCAACATGAGCTCAAATTTGTTGGGCCTTTCTCTTTCTCCATCTCTGTCACTCTCTCTCTGTCTCCCCCTCCTTCTCTATCTCCCATCCTCCCTCTCTCTTTCTCTCTCTCAGGTCTTCCAGCGTCCGGCCAGGCCAGTTTGGATACGGCAGGGTTCCATTCTCTCTGCCGTTACACCGCCCCAATCGGCAGGCTCGCCACACCGTTAATGGTACTGACGCCGTAGGAACCGTGGTGCCAGGGCTGGCCGTCAATGAAGACAGCACAGACAGCCCTGGGAAAGAGGAACAGGACAGGGGGGCTAAAGAGGAAGACAGGGAGGCAGTGAGGAGAAAGGAAGAGGGCAATGCAGGGCAGGAGAGCAGCAATTCACCTGCTGCTGCGGAGGAGGAGTTTCCCACAACAACCAGGCCCAACTGGCAACCCAAACAGACGCATGGACAGACAGTCTCACCCAGAGCGAGGGAGGGAGAGAGAGTGGGAGCGGTTCCCATCCTCTCACTCCTTCTCTCGCTCCTCCTCCTCCTCCGTGCCTGTCCTGTCCAACCACCGGCAGTTTGACTGGCACTCTGTCACCGCCCCGCCTCCTCGCGTCCCTCCTCACCCCCACTCCCCCGCCATCTCTCCACCTTTTTCCTCCCCTCTCCACCGCTCTAACCCCATCCACAGAGAGAGGGAGCTCCACCCTGACTTCAGCCCCCAGGCCCAGCCTCCCCACCCCGGACCCAACATCTACCCATTGCAGCACCCCCAGATCCCACACTTGGCAGTGGAGGGGGGCAGGGAAAGGGAGAGGGGAGCCCCCCAGAACTACCAGTGCTCTGGGACGGAGAGCGAATACCGCAGGTGCTTCTCCCAGGTAAAACCCAGGGCCTTCATTTTACCCTTAAGCCTCAGGGATGATTTCATTGGTTGACTGGAATAGGATTATTCCCCTTAGTTCATTGTCTGTGTTTACCAGTCTCACTATTTCATTTCTGCGCCAGCTCCTCATGCCTCAGCCCATCTGTCCCCTGTTTACCTCTTCTTTCTTCGGCTTGCAGCTGTATACAGCCTGCAGTCCTGCCTCTTATATATGCATGCCATGTGTTGAAGTGAGCAGTTAGGTAGCTGTAAACCGAGGAGCTGAAGGTCAGTAGTGTGTATTGGAGAGGTAGATCATTCCCCAGCACCAACACTAGCTGGTTGTCCTTGGGCACTCAGATGGAAACTGCCTGCCAGTGCTCCAAGGTGTGCGCTTTCTGGGTCACGACCAGAATATCTGTTATGTATCCCTACGTGTGTGTGTGCGAGTATGTCTGCGTAAGTATCCTTATGAGTGATTGCACATATGTGTGAGCGTTAATATGTGCCAGACCCTGTGTGTGTGTGTGTGTGTGTGTGTGTGCGTGTGCTTCCACCTTCAAGGTGTGTACTGATGTAATATCATGTCTGGCTCGGGGCCTGCAGCGATGATGGTGGTTGTGACCTAGTGTGTACCTCTCTGTGCAGCACAGTGGGAGCATTATCAGTAGCTAGTGGGTGTATGTGCTGCCAACTCAAGCAGCCAGAGACAGGCTGGCCATGTCAGATGGGACAACTCAGGTGGGAAACTAAGGTTGGCTTTACAGTAACTTGGATTTCACTGAGACGGGAATGCTGTGCTTGATTTCACTCAATTAAAAGTGAGATTTGTGTGTGTAATATGGAGAGTGAATATAGTAGGTATGGGATGTTCTAGTTTATTGTGATTGTGTAAGAATAAGTTGTTTTTCTTATTCTTATTTCCAGACACAGCAGGGCAAAAACCACAACCCGTTGTAGCGTGCAGTAGGCGTGCAGTAGAGAGATCATCATTTACAAACATTTTAATAAAGACCAGATCAGTGATGCCTGATATGTATAACACATGGGCAAACGGACAAACAATGTAGCGCCCCCTTTAGGCTAATCAGTGTAATTTTGAAAATGGCTAAATGCAGTGGTGAGATGCATCATCCCCGTGAGTTGTGTAGAAATCCGATCAGCAATGTGTGAGATAGGACCTGTAGTCCTCCCCCGATCTCAGTGGGGGACAAATACCAAGTACACACAAGGATACATGTAGGCTCACATGCACACACGTACATGCTCACGTACACACACACACACACACACACATACAGACTGGCACTTTCAGAGTGGAAATTGACACTTGATTTCGGGCCCGCTTGGCACTCTTCGGTCCTTGACTTCTTTCCCTCTTTAGACAATTTGGCAGTGGCTCTGCCTCTCTTGTTCTCTTTCATCCGCCTCGCTTTCTGTCTCTGTCTGCCTGACTGTGTGTGATAGTCCCCATGTTAAAACAGATTTAGTAGTTGGCAGACGGCTGGCTCTCTCTGTGCCAGCAACACTAATAGCAGTCCTGTGATGGCTCAGTCTGACTCATTGGCTTACATATTTACCCAACATTACCCACTGCATTAGCGGTGTTTGTTTCTGCAGTAGCCCATATTTCAGTTATATCTGTGGTTAAAAAGAAAAAGGTTGAAAATGCTGATGATCGCGTGACCAGGCTTGTGCTTATGTGTGTGTGCGGTTGAGGAAGTGAGCCAGAGTGAGTGGGACACGGGATATTATCTATTAGGTGTATTTGCCATAAGAGTGTGTGTGCCCAAGGCCCATCACAAGTGTGGGAGGCTGAGTGTGTATGTGTGTTTACGCTGTTGCGTAGAAGCAAGTGGGGAACCGAAAGAGGGACAAAGGAAACGAAAATGGGGGGAAGTGTGTGTGTGTGTGTGTGTGATGGTGGTGGTGTGGAGGGGAAGTGACGCAGTTAAGTAGTAGTGAAAGAAAGCACTGTTTTTAGAAAATCTGCACACGGTGGTGGGAGGAAGAGGGAAAGGGCAAGTGGAGTGCACGGTGAGTAAGAAGGCGAAGGGAGTAAGAAATACAGAGAGGAACGCTGGGTGAGTGTTAGGTGTATGGAGCGAATTGTCAGAGGGAGTGATGTTACTGGAGGAAAATAAAGGTTACGTAGTGGAGTAACGAAAAGGGAGGTAAGGTCAGCGGTAGCAACAGATAGAGCGGGATGGAGAGAGAAATAGAGTCGGCAGAAAGAGAAGAGGAAGCTTGTGTCAGAGGAAGAGACGGGTTCATGGAAAAGTGCATGAGTGTGTGTGAGAGAGAGAGAGAGAGAGAGAGCTTTTGTATGTGTGTGTGTGTGTGCGCGCAGAGTGTAATAAGAGGAGAAGGTATTCTGTCAGAGGGAGAGGGGAGGAAAAGGTGGAATGCGAGACTGCCTGAAAAAGAAAGAAGAGAGACACCAACTTCAAGGAGGAATTTCACAGAAAACTGCTTAAAGACAGACACCGTGTCCTTTGTTTCTTCGTTCTCAACCTATTTCCGTCTCTTCTTAGTTTAGCATCTCACATTCTCACCTTCCTATCCTTCCTTCCCCACCTAACCCTTCTCTCTATCCCCTGCTTGAGAGTAAATATTTACCAGGACTCACTATCAGTACATGCCTCTACAACAACTAGGGAGTCTTTTGTTTAAACACAAGATCAGAAGTAGGTAGAGATTCACAACATGACCTCACAAGATTGATACCACCTAGTATAATACAGGACAAAACACATCACACTACAACAGTACACACATGATACTATTGCGTATAGTTAGTCTTGTAGTTCTGGATCGGTCTCGGTCATTTGGTCTCACATCGTAAAGGCCGTGGTCTCGTCACGGTCTTAAATCGGCCTCGGACAGCAGTTGACAAATAGTCATAGTCTCCCCCCGTTCGCAACATCTGAGACCAATTTGTTTTTCTTTTTACTGATCGTGATTGGTTCTGACAAAGCCTTTTTGACGGCCCCGTAAGGGCTGCTCTAAACGGGAACGTTACTTGAGTACTTTGTTATGAGCAGAAATTCATTTGCTTATTTTCATTTGAGGGCCAACAGGCTTTACAGGTCAAATAAATATTTCTCCAGCATAACCGCTACGTACTGTAGCCTAGTGCACGCTTCAGTTCATCCACGCCAATACTCTTGCGTACAGGTTATCATGCTGTATCATCGTGTCCCCGTCCGTGGCCGATGTGACAATTTGGCAAAGAAATCGTAAGTTAGCAGCAATAAAGTGTTTGACACAGTTTCTGTCCTGTAGTAATCTAATAATGCCTTTGGTCTCGTCTACATCACCGCATATACTATAATATATATCATATTATAACATTACAGTCATTTAGCAGACGCTTTTATCCAAAGTGACGTACAAAGCTACTTGACACTATGTGGGGATCGAACCCACGACCCTGAGACTGAGACTCATGCTCTACCGACTGAGCTGTCCGGTACTCAGTCAGACTAGACTATACTATACTATACTATACTATACTATACTATACTATACTATATAGTTGATTGATTGATCTTGCTCCAGTAGCTGAAGTCTGTCAAGTTCATGCTCTAGCCCACCAGACGAACTAGCATTGCTTCAGGGCGCTGCAATGAAAGTCATGTGATCTAATCACTGTGTCATTACACAGCGTTGTTGATCACACACTGCACAGGAAGCATCATTATTATTACTATCAACACACACGCCCCGCTCCTCGGCTATAATGACTGCGTTGCTCTCTCCGTTGGTCCTGCCACACTTATTATTGTTCTTATGAAGTGCCGAGCAGGCCCACATGTGCTGATTAGTGAGACGTGCACGCACATACACACTCACACACTCACTCAAGTACAGACTCACTCCAAGCGATCTGTATTCCAGTGCAGCTCTGCTTGTAAAAGTACTTTGGAGTCACTCCCCCTCCCCTGGCTCGCTGACTCTCCCTCCTGTGCTCTTTGAGTTTTCTTCCTCTCACTTCCTTTACATCCCTTTCTGCCTTTTCACAGTGTACTGCCGTTTCACAGTGAATGGAACTATGTGGGGCTGTATAGCTGTTATGTGTAAAGAGCAAAAAGGGAAAGTTCACCACTTTTGATGCCTTAGAAAGAAGTTCTCGTCTTCTTTATTGATTTTGAGGTTACAGTGTTTTCCTTTTCTTTCTTTCCCCGTTTTTCTTTATTGTTAATATAACCGTGTAAGGATACAACCTCTGCCTCAAACATTTAACGTGTTAAAACTCTTTGAGAACGACAACAGCAAAGGATCAGGGTGTTCGTTTTGTGTATTAGCCAGCAAGGGGCCTCCTCCGGTCAGCGAGTGTTGTTGATGGATGAGTAGTGTTTCCTCTCAGGGACTCCTGACTTCCCCCTGGGTCAAGGCTAAGGCCAGGGTGGCGCCCTGCAAAACACGAACCCACGACCTCGGTCACAAGATTAGGCCAGAGAATGTTAATCGCCGAGGGCAAACATGAACATGAGCATACACACACACACACATACTGTATATGCCATATATTTGTGTGCACACATACATTGAGGAATTAGTTCTGCCATGCGGTATAGTAGGGTGTGTTGATTTACGACTGCAGGGACCAGCGGTCGGTTGTTTTGTCTGTGTAACGTTGTAGTAATGCCTGAGGAATGACCGGCCAGCCTTAGTGTGTATATAGTATTGAGCCCATATGGCCAGCTGTGCAGGCACAGACTTGCAAGGGGGAATGACTGTGCATCTAGGAAGATGACGACACGTCACCTGGGCTTTCCCTGTAGAAACGCAGCTGTGGTGAAAGGTTCCCCCCGTGCTGCATAGTCTGTTCCTCCTCGAAACTCATTAGTCTTGTCTGTGTGTTTGTTTTTCACCTAGGAGTGTTATGTGTGATTAGGACTTTGGCTTGTGTGTGTGTGTGTGTGTGTGTGTGTGTGTGTGAGCACATAAAACAATTCCACTAGCCCTCAGGCGGTATTCTCCCCCCTCTCACATGGTCCTATTTATTGCACACAGACCTTTTCTCTCTCCTCCCCCCTCCCCAGTAGTAAAGCACACCTATAACTTTCACGGCTCCCGTACAAGAACAGTCTCTCTTTCTTTCAGCAGCCGTGTTCACTTGTCTTTCACCTGCTCTCTGCTGCTTTTCATCTTTCGTTCTTCTGCTCTGCCAGTTAACCACTCAGTGACAATCATTTTCTCCATCTTTCACTTGTCTTACATTCTTCTTCCTGGTTACTGGCCAATCAACAAGTCTTTCTGTGACTGGTAGTTGACTGGTAGAGAC
>JAXDDX010000016.1:1825000-1915000 GCA_034670405.1 Hoplostethus atlanticus | reverse complement strand
TTTAGAGTATTTATGTGGAATTGTGTAGTCAATCACTTCCTGCTACGCGGCCTCCTGCGATGTGCCTGATTTTATTGCGTACAAACTGGCAGCCTTGTTATGTATGTGTCGCTAACTGTTGTGGCCTATGGTGTGGAACTGGAAGCTTCAACAGTAAAGCTTCAGATATGAACCACATCGATTACAACAACTCTCAACTGAACACCCCGCCCCCCCCGACGTCACAGCCTAGCTTTCAGTAGTAACACCTCTGTAGTTCGGTAAGCAGAGAGGGTGCAGGTGTTGTTTTACTTTAATAGTCTCTTTCAGGCCTCATCCCCTCTCTGCACACCCATCCTCCCCTCTTCCTGTCCCGCTCCCTCTCTCTTTCTCTCTCTCTGTTGGAGTTTGTTTAGACGGCGAGATAGTGGGGAAGTATATTTAGACAACATATATTCCACTGTCTGAACACTGAGCTCAGAGAGAGAGGGAGGGAGGGAGAGAGAGAGAGAGAAATTTGGAAGAGAAAGAAAGCTCAGAGAAAGAGAGGGAGGGTGGGAGGGAAAGAGAGAGATTGGAAGAGACAGAGAGCCCAGAGATGGAGGCAAAGAAAAATATAAATATAAATATATAAATATAAATATAAACAGAAAGAGAAGCAGAGAAAAGGGAAGGTTGTTGTGGGCAGAGACAAATGAATGACAGAGACAGAAATAGAGAGGAAGATCAAGGGTGATTAAGAGTCCTAGAGGATGATTTCAGGGCAAAAAGAAGAGGAGACGGAGAACGAGGGAGATTAGGAGGAAGGATACACAGAATGTAGAGAGGGAGAGGAAGTCTAAGAGTGGCAACACATCTCCCACTTTTAGCTCCCCCTCTCTTTCTGTCACTGTCTCCATTCTAATCTCTCAAAGATAACTATGACAGACGGAAAGAGAGAACAAGCGAGGGAAGGGAGAGGGTGGGAACATCGCCCCCCCCCCCTTCTCTCTCTCTCTCTCTCTCTCTCTGTTTCTCTCTATCTCTCTGTCTCCAGCTCTATCAGTCAGTGGTGAAAGTGGAAAGAGAAGCACCTAAAAGTAGAGATTGGTTTGAGTGGCTCATAGTTGCCTTACACACAAGATCCATTATAGTAGTTATTCATAGCTAATGCTGATATTCACCCGTTAACTAGAATCTGTTTGCCCTATTGCTTAAAGCCCCCGCTCAAAAAATCTGAAAACACCCCTTCACTCCCCCCTTTGCCTTCAATTGCACTAGACACTTCATTTCCCTTTACGCTGATGACATATTATTGTATGTTGATAGAGCATCCACCTCCAATCCTCATATATTAGGAACATTCACACAGAAATACATTTATTCTTTTGGCTACAAAATAAATTGGAGTAAGCTGTATTACCAGTGAATCTGTCTCTGCTGCCTGGTCCATATTTCCATTGTCAAACAGTTTAACTGTCTTGGAGGAGACGTTTTCCACTGCCAGTAGGGATCTACAGAGTATTTTTAAGAAGATTGAAACAGACCAGATGGGGTCTCTCTATTTCCCGACAAGCTCATGTTTCAGTTGTAAAGATGGACATCCAGCCGGGGTGAATTTCTCCTCCTCTATGACGCCCCTACCACCTCCTTCAAACTCGTGGGATACGGTACGCTCCTCAGTGTACAAATTCATTTGGGAAGGTAAACACTCGCAGGTCAGGTTTCTCAAGTCTTAGTTTTGGTGATTTGTGTTTGAGACCACGCTCCTCATCGTGGCTCAACCCTGAAACGAATGTATCTTGGAAATCCATCAAAATTAACTTAGTCTTTCCACATTTGGTGGGTTTGGTGTTCTCCAAAGCCTATTATATCCTGCCTCCTCTCTGTGTGGCTGGGGGACGAAATAGAAACCAACACAACACTGAAATGGCAGCTCACTCTCTTCTCTCTGGAGGTGTTTCCATTTTCATCCCCAGCGTGGTTTTGCCAGCATTTATGTTCTGGCAGATGTCTTCGATGACAGCGAATGATTTCAGTGTCATTTCTAACATACCTGGCTCATCGTTGTTTCTGTACCTGCAACTAAGGACATCTATGAACGCTCACGGTGTTCCTTGGAGTACACCACTTAATACGCTCTTGGACACACCAGGTCTCCCCAGGACTCTAGTATCTAACCTTTACTTTCTTCTCAACTATCTCTTATGAACCTCTTTACATTGAACAGGTGTGGGCCTGAGACCTTGGGTCACCCGCTGAGGATGGTATGTTGAATTGGGAAAGATTGCGGGAATCTGTAGTGGTTGCATTGCCCCGATCATGAACTGATGCACTTACATTTTGTTAACAGGACAAACTATCTCATAAGCTATCTCATGCAACTCCCATTTGGTGCCCTTTGTCCATGTGGGCTAAGAAAATACTTGCACTGTGCTGGAAAACCACCAAATAGACTCACAAAATAGACTCATGTTTATTTTGGTGGCTAGGATGCATGGTGCAAGGGAAGCTACTGTCCTGTCTTGGTCAAGCATCTTCTGTGAAAGACTTGGGGGGGGGGGGGGGGTGTTAAATATTTCAGTGGTGAAACAATCCATCAGGGCCAAAATGTGAATATCTCTGTGGCACTGATGTACTACCACTGTCCCATTACTTTAAAATATCAATAAAAAATGAGCACAAAAAAAGACACATAGGGTTTTGGAATGAAACCTTTCATTTTTCGAATAGCTTGAAACACAGAATATTTTAATGGTATAATAATTTTGGACCACTATTATTGGCAAGCTGTCAGGATGTCCCTGTTCATATGAAGAGTTCAGATTTCACAGATTGTCCAAAAGTGATTTGGTGGAAAGTTGCAATTTCAGAAGCATAGAATGTCTTTTTAACCTCTGAACCCTTCCTGACAGAGGCTCCCCCCTCGGATCCAGGGCCCTCCACTCATGCTATGTGCTCATGTCTATACCCCTCTCTCACACACACACACACACACACCCTCTCCACCCCAGGGCATTAACCCCTGCTTTACCCCCATTCCTTCACATCAAAGAGAACGAGGAACAGTGGAGCCACTCACTGTCCCTCGCTGCTTTTATCACTTGTTCATCTCTCTCTCTCTCTCTCTCTCTCTCTCTCTCTCTCTCTCTCTCTCTCTCGGGCTCTTTTATACTCCGCTCACCGTATTTCACTGCGTAGACACACTCTCCTCACATCCCCTCCTATTCCCTTGTGAGATTCTCTGCATTCTCCGCTCGTCTATTCATCTGACTATCCTCGCCGTGCTGAAGACTTTTCATTTCCTTTCTTACCTCAAAGCAACCGTCTCTTTTTCTGATCCTTCCCCTCCACCTTCTCTCTCTCTCTCCCTCTACGTTTCTCCCCGTAGTGTGCTCCTGGGTTGGGTTCCTCTCATAAATCTAACGTTTTCTCTAGTTTGTGTTTGCACCAACCTCTGTGTTTGTATCTCCTGGGTGCACCATTGGTGGAATCGGTAATCACTCTCCCTCCGTCAGACAGTCAGGAGTTATACGGCCTGGCCTTGGTTTCCTGAACATATGGAAAGAAGCTCAACGCCCAGCTGTACCTCCACGCCAGAGACACACAAAGACACTACACACACACACACACACACACACGTGTGCTTGCCTGCATGGTAACCCTCCATTCTCTCTACCTGCGTTGCAGTGGGTGTGGATAAGCAGTGCGAGCTGACCTGTAGACCTGGCGGCTATCGCTTCTACGTCCGTCAGGCTGAACGCGTGAGAGATGGAACGCCCTGCTTGAACGTCAGCACCAACGATGTGTGTGTGGGAGGACGATGCCTGGTGAGTGGATTTGATGTGTGTGTGTGTGTGTGTGTGTGTGTGTGTTTTGTCACAGGTGTCTAAGCCCAGGCCCATCCTGTGAACCTGCCTCTCTCAGTCCTGGGTCTGCAGACTGATTGAAGCAGATTCAGGTTTGCCTCCAGTCTTTTTTCATACCTTCCTCTGGGCCTCTTTCCCTCTTTCGCTCTCTCGTTCTCCCTCCCACTCATTATGCTTGTCTCTCTCTGGCAGGAGTCCGGCCTGGACCAGTTACCAAAGTATTTTACACAAACAACAGTGAAATAAACACTGGCAGTGGATGTGAAATGGAAGTGGAATAACTATTCGCCTCTCTGTCCTCACCCTTCCACCCCTCCTCCTGCATCTCCTACCCATACCCCCTTTCCCCCTGTTTTCATTGTCTCACCCATCAATCACATCTTTTCACCTCCTTCTCCTCCCAGACGGAGGGTTGCGACGGGGGTACTGGGCTCCGGGTCCGTGGTTGACAGGTGTCGGGTGTGCGGTGGGCGGGACACCTCCTGTCGCAAGGTGACGGGAAGCTTCCAAAACACCACGGTTCCCCTCGGCTACCACAAGATCCTGGACATCCCCCCCGGAGCCACATTCATCAACATCACGGAGAGACGAGCCAGCCCCAACTACCTGGGTGAGACATAAAACACAACACAGCGGTACTTTCTCAAACTCACCCCCAGACAGACAAACACAGACAGTGGAGTGCTGTCTCATTAGGGGGGAGGCTAACACACACACACTCACACACCATTGGTTCCCTATGGGCTCTGACAATAGTAGCTTTATCTGCCCAGAGTCTGCCTGGCCACAGAATTTACACAGAGTCGGTCCAAGCCAGCACACACACACTCATGGGCCTAATCTCATTCCCAAATCGATTCCCTCGCCAGAACCTCACTTATACTGGAGCTGTGGCCAGTATTATCACACATATCTCAAACTGTGTGTGTGTGTGTGTGTGTGTGTGTGTGTGTGTGTGTGTGTGTTTGCCTGCCCCCTCCCTAATGAGACAGCACTCCACTGTCTGTGTTTTTCTGTCTGGGGTTGTGTTTGAAAAATGACTGCTGTGTCGACTAAACGACTAAACGAGTCAAAACTTAACCCGAGCCTTCCTCCCTCCCTCCCTCCTTCACCTCATCTCCCCCTGTGCCCCCACTCCCCCCTCTCTCCCCAGCCATGAGGAGTGGCACAGGGGTGTCGGTGGTGAACGGGCGCTGGGCCGTGGACCCTCCAGGGGAGTACCAGGCGGGGGGCACTACCTTCGCCTACACCCGACCGAGAGCGCAGGCTGAGGGGGAGGAGGAGAAGGGAGAGTCGCTCACTGCTCCGGGACCCACCACCACTCAGCTCCAGCTATATGTGAGTAGTGCAACACAGGAAGCAGACAGGGCCCTGGCAAAATTAGGTTAGAACCACGCACACACACACACACACACACACACACACACACATCTCCATAACATCGTCCTAAGCCCAGAGCTGTGGTCTCCTGCACTGTGTCAAGATCCACAAGACAGGCAGCGTTACGTTGGGTTTAAGCCAGCTACACTAGGCTTGGCCTGAGCTTCATGAGGCTAGCCAGGGCTTAATAATAACAACGCTAACCTCAGGCGAAGATCTTATTAAAGAATGGGAGTCATCCGGAGCTTTCTGACCAGTGACTGTGGGGCAGAGAGGGGTAAAGATAGCAGGCCTTCCACCAAAACCAGGGTTTGATCTCCATGGAATCACCTGCAGTTATCGAGGCTCAGTGGAATACAGAAATAGGATATGAAAATAGCAGATCAAAAGGTTGCTGCCACTGGGCTCTGGCATTCCAGCAGCCTTAGTATAGCTGAAGTGTCCTTGAGCAAGATGCTGAATCCAGCTCCGGGGGATCCTGTTCTCTCGCTGAGCCTGTGACCTTCACGGGGAGAGGGGCAAGCCAAAAGAGAGTTTCCCTACAGGGATCAATAAAGTATCACGTTTGTATGCTGTCTTGCGGGGTGCTTCCTGTTATCTCCCACTTTTCACTTCTAATTCTGTCTTTGTTTTTCACCGCTCCCTCTTTTTTTTTTTTGCCCTACAGATCATTTTCCACCGGCAGAACCCGGGCATCGACTACGAGTACTACATCCCCGTGGAGAAGAAGGAGGAAGAGAGGGAGAGGCCGAGGGAGAGGGAGACGGTGAGGGAGAGGCCGCGAGAGAGGGAGACGGCGAGGGAGAGGCTGAGGGAGAGAGAGGCAGTGAGGGCATCCCTTCGCAGTGAGTCCAACACTCTCCGCTTCTCTGCTTCTCCCTCTTGTTTGGCAAATGTTTTGACTGTTCTGAGATCTGTTTGCTGCATGGTCCATACAGTAGCATGCTTCACAGACAGGCAGGGTGTGTGACATTCATCATGGACATATCCTCAGTACAGTTGAATCTTGTCAGTGGCACAATTCAACAAACTTAATCAAACAGGATCTCAAGATTGTTGCTTGTGTATTTTGGAAGACACAGGCGACACTAATCCAACCCAGATTCAGAGAGGATGACTGACATGTTTATGGGTGAGGGATGGTGTGGTTGTAGGTTGTGGGAGGGGCTCCAACAAGTGTGTGTGTGTGTGTGTGTGTGCGTGAGTGAGAGGGTTGTAGACGGGAGGGTGAGAGTGGATTTGTATGTTTGCATGTGCGTGTGATGCAGGGGTGAGAGTGGATTGCTGTGTGTGTGATGGAGAAGGAAGGGTGCGACCGGGAGGGTATCAAGTCATCCTATCCGCTGTCACAAGACCCTGACCTCATCATGACATCATCAGCAAGTGACTCACTCACTTCCTCTTTTCTGTCTTTTAATATTTCGATATCCATATCTGTTTTTCCTCTTTCCTCACCCTTTGTCTCCCCTTTCCCCTCTCCTCTCACCCCTCTGCCCTACTCAAACCATTCCTGTCTTTTCTTTTTCTTTCCTCGCCCCCATCGCTCTTTTCCTCCCTCTCTCAGGCCCTCTCACTGTGTCAGTTGAAGACCCTGTTCCTCCTCCTCCTATTTCAGACCCTTCTTTCCCCTCTTCCTCCTCCTCTTCCGCCTCCTTCCCTGCCTCCTCAGACCGATGGACACCCGAGAGGTCACGTCCTCGCGGCTCCGCGCCCAACAGGAACGCCCGGATCCCCCCTCGCACCGACCTGCCACCCGACACTCAGCCACCATTTGTGTGGAGGAGGGTCGGGCTCACTGAGTGTTCTGCTTCCTGTGGCAAAGGTCAGGCTTCTGATACGCCTGGTGTCATTTTCCATATGTGTAACTTTCCTTGATTACTTTTTCTATTTAGTGTGAAAAACTCTGTAGTCCAGTTTATTTGAATCTTTCTTTATATGACATGTTATCTCCCTCTTGTGGTTGTTATGTTCAGGTGCAACACCATTGAGCTGAAGTAAGAGGATGGTGTTTCACTCATTCCATCCCTCTCTTTTTCTCTCTCTGTAGGTTTTCAGTCCAGGGTGATTCTGTGTATCAACCGCCACACGGACCAGGAAGTCCCAGAGAGGAACTGTGACTCTGCAGCCAAACCCGTCCCTGAAGAAGAGCCTTGTAACACACACTCCTGCCCACCATTGTGAGCATCTGCAACCCAGAGTTACCATACTACATATAAATATTACATACGGAGTTATATCCTAAAAAAAAATAGGACAAGCCAATGTATTTTTGATAACTCATAACATAAAGGTCTATGTAACCCTTTTCTCATGTAAAAAGAACAAGCAACACAAAAAGAAATGTAGCTAGATTGTTGAGAATGCATTTATTTTTGTGCCACTGTAAAGCTACAGTATGTCTATCATCAGTATCAGTAGCTAACAATGTCAGAGAAAACATACTCCACCAAAACATCCTCCTGATGCAAAAATATTAGAAGTTATTTAGATAGTTTCCAGTGAAATACCACTGTAACACATCTCTGTCTGTCTGTTAGCTGGGAGGCCAGTGCGTGGTCGGAGTGCAGTGTGTCGTGCGGTCAGGGAGTTCAGCAGAGGCAGCTCCAGTGCAGACAGAGCTTCGGGAACCGCTCCACCATGGTCCACCCCCAGCGCTGTGCCGCCCTCACCCCACCAGATTCCACCCAGGCCTGCCAGCTCCGCCTCTGCTCCCACTGGGAGGTCAGCTCCAACTGGAGCACGGTCAGTCAAGCAACCCCAGTCTGTGTGTATGTGTGTGTGTATGAGTGTGGATTCACGTATGTGTGCATGTGTCTGCGTACATGCCCATGAGTGGAGTAATGTACTGTATCTGCAAAGACAGAGAGAAACAGTGAAGGAGTGTATATTTGTGTGCATGTATCTCTTTCTTTGATCAGTTTTTTTTCTTTCTTTTTACTCTTTCTTTTTTCTCTCTTTCTGTCTCTCTCCCTCTCCATTTCTGTCTATCTTCCTCTCTCTCCATCCCTGTCACAGTGCTCGGTGGACTGTGGACTGGGGAAAAGGACACGGAGCGTGCGCTGTTTGAGTGACCATGGCAACGTGGTGAACGACAAGGAGTGCAACTCCAGACTCCGCCCACAAGGAAGTGAAGAGTGCAACATGGGGCCCTGTGTCACCAACTGGTACTTCACTGACTGGTCCAATACTGTGAGTACCACACACACACACACAAACAAAATAAACAAACATGAACTTTACAGTTACCCTCAGCATGTTTTCCCATTCTGTCTGTGTCCCTCAGTGTTCGGCGCAGTGTGGCCCCGGGGTGCAGAGGAGGGAGGTGGTGTGTCTGACCCGGGGAGGGGGCAGAGAGGGTGGAGGAGGGGGAGATTGTGTGGGGGAGAAACCAGCAGAGATGAAGTCCTGTAACGGGGGCCCCTGTGTGCCCACTACCATGTGGTACAGCAGCCCGTGGATGCAGGTATGATGGAGTGGATGGAGGAAAATTTGATTGGATGGATGGAGGGATTTTTTTGAGGCCATTTTGAGGCGTTTGTAGCTACATGAGTGAGTTTATGTGCTTTTGTTTTGAGTTGAATTGAGATGTTTTTATGACTACATTGATTCTTTTGCATTTTTTTTTATCTCGCCTGCACAATCTATAACTTTGTCCCTCCTATTTGTGTTTTATCATGTGCAAATACATAAACTAAACTCCAAAAGTAGCTACATTTCTAAAGCTTTTGACTTTTTTTCCTGTCTCCAGTGTAGTGTTCTGTGTGGGAATGGAACTCAGCGACGAGACATCATCTGTGTCCAGAAGATGGGGAATAATTTCACTGTCGTACCGGCCAGTGAGTGTGCTCATCTGGACAAGCCTCCCGTGGTCCAGGAGTGTGAGATGGGAGCGTGTCAGCCTCAGTGGTTCACTACAGAGTGGAGTGCGGTGAGGGACGGGGACAGGCGGGTTGGGGGGGGGTTAGGTTAGGGTAAAGGTGCAATTCACTCACTCAAAATTAAATGGCAGCAATGTCCCATTTACATTTGTATATTATTTACACTCTCTGTCTCTTTTTTCTCAGTGCTCTCGCTCATGTGGAAAGGGCTTGCAGATGAGGGAGGTACGGTGCCTCACACCAGACAAACGGCATCACCAAGAATGTGATTCCACCACCAAACCTGAACAAGAGCAACTCTGCAACACAATACCCTGCAGTCCACAAGTTGCAGGTATGTGTGTGTTGGTGTGTGTGTGTGTGTGTGTGTGTGTGTGTGTGTGGTCCCTCTTTGCCATCATATCTTGGTTTCTCTCCCCACGCTAACCTCTCTCCTCCTCCTTTCTTCCCGTAGACGAAAACTGCAGGGACAGACGTCATAACTGTGCGGTGGTGGTGCAGGCCAGGCTGTGTGTCTACTCTTACTACAAGGTCAACTGCTGTGCCTCGTGCACCCAGAGTGCACAGCGGGCCAAGAGACACTGACCAGCCAATCACAGGCAGACGAGGTTCGCCAGGGGTCAGGAATTAGGTGCTGATCACCACAGAAACAACTAGTCTATAGAAATGGACAGCCCAGAGTGGACATAATACCTGCGATGGCATGCCAGTCAGATAACCTTTAGCTATATTCTCATGATTGTTCAAGTAAAACACTGTGAAAGCGACTGGTCCTTTCCCAGGCTTCTTGCATACATGTTTATATTGTCACTTAGAACCACATATTCCACTTATCTTGCTTTCATCTACTTTGTGTTTTAGCTTCATTCATAATGTATCATACTGGGCTGAATGATGCGTTCACTGTGATTTCCACTCTAGGAGGCCCATTTCTATGGCTGAGAGATTATAATGGAAGCTGTCCACTGAGGACACAGCTGTGTTTCTGCGGCCAAACTAGCATTTTTAAGATTCCTCCAACTCTACAGGGCCTTAGAAGCGCTATAGTCAGACATGCATACCACTAATTATAAAAAGAAGTATTGGACAAACACTTATCATGCCTGCTAGATAAAATGTATATACTGTAGTACTATGTACTGAAGGATGTCCCCCATTAAGCTACAGCGGCTACCCCAGCTAAGATAGAAGGATTTCCTTTACATATTATATATTTGTTCTGTTTGCCAAAAATATGTCCTCAAGTGTCCTCTTAGTGTTCAGAAGAATATTTGACAGATGAACCAAAGGAAAGGGTAACCATGACAGTAAGCGACCAAATATATCTGAGCAGGAAGACAGAGGGGAGATTCTTTACAAACACAGAGGACAGCCTTAAATCTGACATGGGATGTTAAACAAGTACAGACTCTGTACAGTCCCAAGTTCTGTCTGAATACGTCAATAGGATTGTGGGAGTTCGCAACTAAGGTGTGAAGAGTCATAGTTACAGTTACATTTTCACAATAATAGAATGTTTTCTTCATTGTATTAATCAATTACTACTCAGTATAGAACAGACATTGTCTATAGTGCTATAATCTGTGAAGTTGAGAGTGCACATGTATAGAGGAGTGAACTGATCATGGCGCCATGATGATAGTACTGTGGTTAAAAAAGCCTTATGTCCTCCCTGTTTCCATGTCTCCTTAACTCTATCTCTATATGTATGCATCCAGCATCACCTGCTTGTGAGGATATGATCTATGATCTATGGTCTATGGTCTATGGTCTATGATCTATGATCTATGGTCTATGGTCTATGATCTATGGTCTATGATCTATGGTCTATGATGTATGATCTATGATGTATGATCTATGATGTATGGTCTATCCTATTAAGGAAGGTGAAACCAGAATGCTGGAACCCGATGGAAGAAACTGCTCCATCTCTTTGGTCAGTTAATATCCATCAGTCATGACTATCTAAACTCTGACAGAGACTGAGAAAGCTGCTTTCTTACAATAGTCCTTTAATAGGATTGTTGATGATCCAGATTTATTGATTTGGATCAAATGCAATCAATCTCATCTGACCTGACCACTGCATGAAAATGAACATTTTGGATTCTGAGGAGGCAAACCCTGTATTAGTGTGATTACTCTCACTAATCCTCACACACACTCCCTCATACACACTCCCATGCCCCCACACATACCCTCCTACTGGCACTCGCCCACAAACAGGTGAGCAATCTGTATATTTGTCAGATATGTTTTAATGTCTATAATGTCTTTTAGCATATGTAGGTCCCTACTTGTTATAACTGACTAGAATGTCAGATGTGTTGTAGACTGTTAACCACATTTATCCACATCTAACTGTCATGTAACTATTCATATTTTGCATTTGACAAGAGAATCAGTGATTTTATTGTACTCTTGAAGTTTGGATGTGTGTGTGTGTGTGTATGTGTCTTGTGACTGTCGCTTTGAATGTGATTCTTGTGTCTTATCGCTTTTAGTAAAAAACAAAACACGTTTTTATATAAAAACTGAAAAAGGATAGTAATTTATCTATTATCAAAAGAACATATAATTTATTTTCTCTTAAAAGAAGCTGTAGCAAATTTCCTTTGTTACTACTTACAAGAGTTTATGAGATTGTTATTTTTTTTTATTTTCAAAAACGCAAAGCGGTGTGTGGAAATGTGCTAACACAAAGCTTAATTTTGAATAAAATTGATACAAGAGAGAAATCAACTGGTGTTTTGTCATATTTGTTTGTTTTTTGGCGTTGTTTTTTTTTGTTTTTAATCAGGCTACCGCCATCCAATCTTCCTCACTCCTTTTGTCTGAATTGATGGACTAATGATCCATTGGCCTGAAATAGTTTTCAAAGACGTAATAGTTCAATATTTTTCAAAGACTCGAACTCACGGCGTCCAGTTATTATTTTTTGTTGTTTTTTTGACCAGTATTTGTGTTTTTATGTGTCCATGAAACCCTCTCCGACTGTTAATGTTGCATGTCTGATCTAGCCTGCACGCTCCAACCGATGGCGCCATTGCGTTTCATTCTACATAAAACGGAGAATGACAAGGCAGAGTTGTCCTCAGAAAATGAGTCTGCATGTAGGATAAAATGTCTCTTCAGTGCTAGTCTGTGCAGTGTGACAGGTTTTTATGCTCAACCTGGTGCGTGTTTTGGCTTAATATGAGGACGAGGCCTATCTGGATCTCTGGCCCAATGGTAGAAACAGGATTTAAGAAAATGGAAACAAAAGCTTGTCATTCTGTTAAATAGCTTCTGTTAATCGTAATACTACGATTAATTCGTGTTATAAAGGTTAATGTCAGCCTGAAAAGATACGTAACCTCTATTCCACAAATAAAAAAGGTGAGTAAACCGAGTTTAGCTGGATTTTCCCACCAGTGCATCGCTGGTCTGTGGGTTCAGCAGCCTGAGCTAAGCTTCGCGCAAGGGATGAAGACAAGGGATGAAGACAAGGGATGAAGACGAGGCTTAACGGGGAATTCCGCTGGCGTGCTGCCCATTATACTTTATCTGCCGGTGTACGGTTTAGATCCTAAGGGCGCGAGCGTTGCGTGCCTTTCCTGCTGGTTGATGTGTCTATAAGAAGCCCCGCGGTGTGGTGATATGCATGAGAGTGTGTGCGAAGGGGAGAGTGTGTGAAAGAGAGAAAGTGTGTGTGAATTGTGCGAGTGCTGTGTGGGTGTATATGGGGGGAGGGGGCTCAGGGGGGCACGACACAGCAAGGAAGGCAGATGGTGACCTTTCAGACTAAATTACCCTGAACCCTATGATTCCCTCTCTCTCACCCCCCCCCCCCCCCCCCACACACACACCACGAAGATATAAGAGATGCCTTATTGCTGTATGTAATCTGGCAGTTCTTGTGTTTAGGACCACAGGCTGAGGCGCAGAGAACTAGGAACAACACCATACTGATGCTGCCTGTCCCTCACCGGCACCATGGAATATCATTTTCACGCATCTCACTGAAATAGCCCAATTTCGGCTGGTTTTCCAAAATGCAGGCCTAGCTGCAAAGTAGGCCAACTCCAACCCCAAGCGCTCTCGCTCTCTCTCTGTGTATGCGGGGCGCGAGCGCGTGATTTCTGGCGCGCGCGTGAACAGCTGTAGTAGTCGTGACGGCGTGCACGGTACTAGCTGCGCGCTTGATATCCCGTCAAGAAGCAGCGTTTCAGCACCAAGGCCAGGGCTCGCGGCTAGAACAATAGGCGGCTCCGCGCACAGCACCAGGCAGCGTCTGCAAGAGTTTCACATCTCAATGACCGCAAACCGGCACTCAGGCCTACTGTTAAAACACTGATCAAAAATGTATTTTGTTGATCTGAACGTTAATGTGATTCGGTGTGCGGTTGAGTTTAATGAGTTTAGGGATAACGGACGGTGAGGGGAAGATGTTTTTTTTTCTTTTGAGTACTGCGAAAATAGTTGTTGACGGTCCCTGGATGTTACGTCACAGACTGGCAACCGCTTGGGAGAGAGGAGGGGGAGGGAGAGAGAGAGAGAGAGAAAGAGAGAGATAGAGAGAGACAGATGGATAAATAGATGGAGAGAGGAACAGAGAGGGAGATAGAAGAGGAGATACCGGCATAGGACGTGAAAAGCTATATTGTGACCGCGAGAAGAGCGAGGCGTTAAAGGAAAATAACTGTCCAAATAAGTAATAGCTCTCAATAGCGATTCGAACAATAACGGAAAGCCTGACAGAGACTGCTAACAAATCCACCAAGTTTAAATAGTTGAAGTTCCTCTCACTCAAAAGACAGTTAGGCTATATGCTAAGTTAGTCTATTGTCATTTTGTAGTAAAATAGAAGTTAGAGTAGGCTTTGGAAAAGAGAAACTAGCTTGGGTCCTCGGGATTTGAGAGAGTCGTGACGAGGGGACAGGTTGCTTAATCTCAGAAGGACCGGTGACAAACTGGGACTTGGAGAGTAACGCTACCTGCCAGGACCGGACACTTCCCTAGACCAGGAACACGGGGTAAAAACCGTCCGATCTGCCACCCATCAGATACCGGAGAGGAGAGAGGGAAAGACGGCAGGCACAAAGAGAGGATCGCATCCAGAGGGAGGAGGACGGGACATAAAGCGCGCTGAGGACAACAACGGGGACCAACGGAGAGCATCCTTCTTTTATTTGTGATTTGCTTTAGAGTCTCGAGCCACCAGCACCCTCCGAAAACGGTAAGAGCTTTGATGCATGTAGCCTGTATATTCCAATGCTGTTTTGTTGTGGTTTGTGTGTGTGCTTTGTGTATGTGTGTGTGTAGCCTATGTGTGTGTGTGTACTTTGAGGGGGATCGGACAAAGAGCAGAGAGCCCCATGACATCCAGTGTGTATGCTGTAACCTACAGCTGGCTAAACAAAGAAACCGCTCTATACCAATGATTTACCCCCAATCACACTATTTTTCTTTTTTTATGTATAGGGATCCTGAACGACATTTATCCATCCAAAGGTAATCAATTGCTAATACTTCAATTAATATCTATTTAAGTGGAAGAATGTACAATTATTGTTTTTTGATTGGCTAATTAACATTTGCATAATTGTTTTACTAGAGGCTGCTCGAGCCCTTTGTCATCGTGGTGGGCAATAAATCATCAATAAACACAATACATAATAACACATAATAACACAAATCATTTGTTTCATTAATTTTTTTGGGGCTACAAATTCTGTAGCCTAATATTTGGCATGCTCAAATAATTTGAGTGGGCAGTTTATTTAAGAAAATGACAATTCTCCTTATGTTTCTGCTTCTTCATCTATAGTACTATAGAACTATAGTAATCTGATAATAAATCGTAGAAAGATACTATTTGAATATCACAACAAAACATTCAGCCACTATTGAAATATTATAGGAATATTGTAGTGATACCATAGGACGTAAACAAAAAATCCATCAAGTAAGATAATGCCACTATAAACTCACTGTTGAATACCACAGACATTCTATGAGTCCCTAAAAAATATTAGAGGAATATTATTGTGACTTTTGATTAGGGTTTGTCTTTGTTTTCCTTCCTTTTTTTCTCCACCTTTCTTGTTCCGACCTAAAGCCTCATCCAGCCTTGGTTCCTCTTCTCCAGTGACACCTATTCCTAATCTGCTCATCTCGCATCCCCTCAGCCCCAACTCCTGTGGCACCCAGTCGCTCTCCGCTCTGTCCCGATGAAGGAGGCCGACGCCATCAAGCTGTTCGTGGGGCAGATTCCCCGGAATCTGGAGGAGAAGGACCTCAAGCCTATCTTCGAGCAGTTTGGCAAGATCTATGAGTTAACAGTGATAAAGGACAAATACACTGGCATGCACAAAGGTTGGTGTCATCATCATTACACAGCATAGACATACAGCAAAGATAGATAGATAGATAGATAGATAGATAGATAAATAGATAAATAGATAGATAGATAGATAGATAGAAAGAAAGAAAGAAAGAAAGAAAGACACGTGACAGTGAGGCAGATAGATGGGTGGATCATCCTGTACTGAGTGTCACATGTCACCATGGAAACTGTCACACTGGCTCTCGTCTCCATCTCCTGTTCACACTGTGAAGTGAGAGCCCTAACACAGCCAAACACAAATTCCTTCACTACACATACACTGTGCATCGAAAAGCCTTGATGCCAAAAAACACCAGGAATCAGGTTCCAGTTTAGGAATGTATCGAGGTTTCTAGGTTATATTTCACATTAGAATAATATAGAGGTATGATGTATATATTTATCCTATGTTTTATAGTTGAGAGCCTCCTAATCATGACCTGTAGAACAGGATCAGTCTTGCAGATCGATGCACAGATTCCTCTGTTTCTCTGGTTTTACTTTGTTTTCTTTTTGTCTGTCTGCCTCTCACTATACTAAATGGTGTCTTGACCCTGTTGTTTGGATTCATGTATGTGTGTGTGTGTGTGTGTGAGAATGCAGGCGTTCATGGGTGTGTGTCCCCATACAGGACAAGTTAAGCCAAGCGTGACCCCATGGTCGCAGTAACATAAATGAATAGAGCAGTTTCTCTGCCAGCCCCTCTGTGATGCCCAGTTCTAATAATAGATCAGCAATAAACTGTAGTGTATACACACACACACACACACACACCGTGACCTGGGGTCCTGTGTGTTATGAACCAGATTAGGCTGGATGCTCCAATCAGTGTAATGGGCCTGTAAGCCTGGGTGACACAAGGGAAAGAATCTCTTGTTTTGAGAATCCCCACAGCCACAGTAAGCCGCTCTTAAAAGCAATGAGATGGACTGTAAGATGCGTGTGTGCATGTGTATGCGTGTGTGTGCGTGCTCTTGTCCTTTTTTGTGTTTTTGGTTGTTTTGCATCCGTGTGCTGTTACGCCAAGTCATTCTCAATTCTTCAGATGTGGTTCTGTGTGAACGTTTTAGTGAGTGCTGCCTTTTCTTCCTGATCGTTACTTCAAAATATTTTCTTCCAAGTCTTTACTTTGAATCTACATTAGCCTGTCTGAGATGTTAGGATGCTAACCTGCTGCTAACCTTGTTGTCTTAGTGCTGGTGACAGGTGTAGTAAACAGCTCTGGCCAGCCAGCTCTACTACCTACCCCCCCACACACACAGACACAGGTACAGCACACAGGAAAACAGGGGGGTGTATTTGGAGTGATTGTGAGGCATGCGTAGTGGTTGGTATAGGCAGGAACCTTACTGTGCCAAGCCTGTTACTCCCCGGGGGCTTGTTAGCCCTGTGCACACTGTCGCTGTGGTGCTGTCCTGTGTGCTGACTCGTACCGTGCCGTTCTGAACTGTGCCGTGCCGTGGAGTGTCCTACTCTGCTCTAGACCCCTGCTGCTCTAGAGTGCATCATCATGGTGTTGTCAAGTACAATAAAAGTGCATGAATACTTTTGTTTTGGATTCTCTTGATCATTAGGCCTAGTGATATTTCAGAATAGGGGACTGGTAAACAGGGAAAGACCAATCACAGGAGACAAGGCATTTAAAGGGTGTGTGGTTTTCTGTATTGTGTGTGTGTGTGTGTGTGTGTGTGTGTGTGTGTATGTGAGCGAGAGAGAGAGACAGAGAGAGAGAGAGAGAGAGAGAGAGTTAAAGGGTGTGTGGTTGTCTGTATTATGTGTGTGCGTGCACACGTGTGTATGTATGTTTTTGTGTCCATATGTCTATATTTGTTTGTGTCTTTCTGTCTGGTTGACCTGCAGCTCGTGTGATATCAAGTATTTCAGCATTCTTCTCCATCCTCTCTCTCTCTCTCTCTCTCTCTCCCCCTGTCTCCCTCTCTGTCTGACAGGATGTGCGTTTCTGACGTACTGTGCGAGGGAGTCGGCACTGAAAGCCCAGAGCGCTCTGCATGAGCAGAAAACACTACCAGGGGTAAATGCACATACACACACACTTATGCTTATGCAACAATACACATAAGCACACACATACACTCATGTCACAAATGCCCACCCCCCCCACACCCACACACACAATTCCATCTGCCATACACACACACACACACACAGTCACACACATTTGTCCTCATATCAGTGTATAACAGTGTATGATGTTGTGTCCTAGCAGTCTGTGCTACAGGAGGTTCAGCTCCCATTAGTAACACTGTGACATAACTCAGCAGCCAGCAGGCGCCTGGCTGTGGAGCGCCATGCTAAGGACAAACACTCCCTCTCACAGGAGACACATAGGGAACTCCACTAGCAGTATGATCTCCATTTCTCTCTCTTTCTCTTTCTCTTTCTCTCTCTCTCTCTCTCTCTCTCTCTCTCTCTCTATCGCTCCCTCATTCCCTTTCCTCCGCCGGCCCCCGGTGATAGCTCCCGCCTAGAGAGTGTGTGTAATTAATGTGGCCATTCCCCTTTGTCTCATCCCAGTCTCCCTTAGTCTCTCCAGTGAGGGATCGTGTGCGGCGGCTGGGCTGGGGTAGGACACTGTTCATTATGGATGGGCCACTACGCGAGCTCTTTGTCTGTCTCATAGGCTGTACCTCTCTGTCACTCTTCCTCTCCCTCCTCTCTCTCTCTCTCTTTATCTCTGACCTGGTTTCCACTGCGGTTTAAAAACGGATTTTACAGTAACTGTTTTGGAACATTTTGTATTTTTAACCTACTTTAACATCAGAAGTAGCAGGCTCAGCTACCCGACTCGCCTCAATAAAGATGGAGCGTTGTGAAATATGATGCCTTTTCCTAAACCTATCTAAAGTCAGATTTGCAACAGTTAAAATGTGAACGTACCCTCCCCATCTCCCAGTCACGCTCTATCTCTTCCTCCCTCGGTCTCTCTGCTTCTG
Source organism: Hoplostethus atlanticus (assembly GCA_034670405.1). Lineage (NCBI taxonomy): Eukaryota > Metazoa > Chordata > Actinopteri > Trachichthyiformes > Trachichthyidae > Hoplostethus > Hoplostethus atlanticus. The sequence continues at coordinate 1,896,594 of JAXDDX010000016.1, read as the reverse complement.
ATCTGAGTCGCAATTCCTGCACCTTTTCCTTAGGCAGGGGTGTTGATAAGATCTCGGTGAGAAAATGGTTGGAGGAGAGTGCAGGGAGAAGGCTGTAGACTTTGGGGGAGGGGAGAGGTTCTGGGACACACAAACACAACCGTACGTATGTATTGCAATCACAAATGCCTTTCCAATGCAGGTGGGCATGCCTCTGAACGTACACACGTACAAACACAGGGTGTTAATACCCACGTTAATCCAATTAGGGGCTACTCAGGAGTCTGACCTTTCTAGGAAAATCACCTTTCTACTGTCTGCTGTCTCTCCTTCCTCTGCCCTCTCTTCCTGCCCTATGTCCCTTTACTCATCCCTCCCTCTGCACTTTCTCTTTTCCTTCCTTGTTTGCCATGTCTGTAGTCTATCACTAGCTGATGACATCAACGAGTCCTTGCAGCAAAGAGAAAATTATCTGTTGGTCTACTTTACAAGTGGATAGTTGCAGTGCTCTTCCAAATTAATAGTCACACATATTCCAAAAGGAGAGGACACACAGAGACAGGAAGGATACCCATTAATAGTCCGGATTTACTGAAGAGCCAGCATGCAGCAATCAGAGGCAGCACACCCCTGAGGAAGACTAGAACTGAAACGTGGGTGTGGTTGTTGTGTACTGGCTCTTCAATAAACATGGGCTTTTAATGAGCAGCATTACTGTCTCTCTGCGTGCCTCCTCTCCTCCTCTCCTCCTCTCCTCCTCTCCTCTCCCTTGGAGTATGTTTCCATTTCCTCCCCCTTTGGAATATATATCAAACAGACGCCATACCCTAGTTTCTCCTGTTTCAGACAGAATTCCTTAAAGAAAATTATTATTTTTACTGGCAAGAATATGAAATCTGATTTGATGAAGACTTCCCATATTTTTTTATTTATACCTACCAGGGATGCCTAGCTGGTTTCAGTGGTTGACAACACCTATTGTGTTTGAGAGGAAGGCAGAATCAGTAGATGGAGAGGGGCTGAGGGGAATGGAGTCCCAGCTGTGGATGGAGGCTACGTGCAGCTTTCAACCACACCCCACTCTATACATACATACAAACATTTTGTCATTCTCGTTACCAACACTGATTTTTCCATTTCCGATTGCCTGTTAAATGTTGTTGAGGTTTTCCCAAGATCCTCTTCACCATTCATCCTAGCTTGGGTTTTCTCTTTTCTGGTCCATCTGCCCCTCCTTTCCTTTCTCTGTCTATAGCTCTGCTCTCTTCTCCCAGTATCTCTCCTTTTCTCCATCCCTCTGTTCTTCCTCCATTTCCTTCCTCTTCCTGCCCGGGTTGTCCTCCCCGCCTTCTCTGACAGGATTTAGAAATGACCTCAGACGATTTCTCCCCCTCTCTCATACATCGTTCCATTATCGTTTCTCTTCCTAAAAATTGCTGTTCGGTCTCTTCCTTATTCCTCTTTTCCCTTCCCTACCTCTCCATCCATTCCGTCATTCCATTTATCCCCCCCCCCCCCCCCCCCCCCAATCCCTTCTGTCCTCCATTCAACTCCTCCCTTCATGTCTTCCAGTTGCTCTGCCCCAGTAGAATATTATAGAATGTTCTATTTGCTATTTTACCCCCCATCCCTTTCATCACTTGCTCCTCTCCCCCCTGAAATCTTGTCATGGTATTCCTCTCTCATCCCCCTTTCCCGTCCTCCTATCTTTTACTTATTTTTTTCCCTGCACACTCGCACTCCCTCCTCGGATTCTCATTTCACAGTCATTTATGATAACCCTTCTCCTAAGTCTTCCTCTTAGCATTAGTCTTTCTCTCTCTCTCTCTCTCTCTCTCTCTTACACCCCCATCTCCATCCACCCCCTCCCTGTTCCTCTACCCTCATCTCATTTCCCCTCCTCTTGATTAGTTGACCCTTTTGACCGTTTCACACCCACCCACCACCCCCCAACCCCGCCACCCCCCAACCCCCACGCCCTCCTCCCTCCTCCCTCGCTCTACTTGTTAAGCTGCATGATTAGTTTCTCACAAACTCATTTTCATAGTCAAATCCTGGGCTCACAGTGGGGCAAAGAGGCTGAGGTGAACGTGTGTGTGTGTGTGTGTGTGTGTGTGTGTGTGCGCGTGTTAGTCTTGTTTGAGGGGGAGTTGAATCTCAGGATCACTGGTGGAATTTCAGTCCTGGCATACAACTTTAATAGAACCATGCCATCACATTCTCACACACACACACACACACACACACAGAGACACACACACACACACAGTGTTTCTCTTACATCCGTGGCCAAGCAATTAAAGGTTTGGTAACAAGTCCGATGCGAGGGAGTATTCTGGCCACCCCTGTCTGTCACTCAGTGATGGGATTTAACGCTGATTTAACGGTCTCAATCAGCTACTAGACGAATGAAAGGAGAGGGACAGACTCACAGAGGGATGCAGAGGAACTATACCTCAAATGTGCCCTGCTAGCTTCAGCAGGGGCAGTAGAGTGTCAGATTGGAAAGGGAGAAAAAAGACCTGGAAGGATGGAGGGATTGAGGGAAAGAGAGAGGGATGAACAGATGGCCTTATCAGAGTGTTGTATGCCTCCTGTTTAATTTGGACTCAGAGACACAGAGAGGGAAAGGGAGCATAGAGAGATAGAGACAGAGAGACAGGGAGGGAGAGAGAGAGAGAGAGAAAATCTACATTTGTCACAGTAGGGGAAATTAAACAGTGGAACCACAAGCAACACACAGATTTTTTGGTGTATTAGACGCGGTGCATAGATTCTCTCGGGAGGGTTGGCTTCCAGACGGGAAAGCTCCCGTGTAGCTGTCACATATCAGTGCTTATTTGAGCTTGAAAGCTGATTGTATTTTGGTATTACCATCTTTTGTTTCCTGTGGCAGGGGCACCTTTTCATTCACATTTGCATGCTGGGGTTGGACCAAATGGGCATAATGAGGAAAATATCCAGTGAGGTGAAAATCTGCTCTATTAATTGTGTGTAATTGTTGGACTTCCCTTGATGATGCATACAATTAACACCATGTCAGCTGCTCATTAAAGTGAACAGGACATTTCAGAATACATGGACATGCATGTTTCATGTTAGCCTGGCATTTTAATGTATTTTATTGTTTTGAACACATCACCAGTCTGAACACCCTCTCTTCCTGAGGGATTGTGGGATAGCACGGTTCTATTTTATGATGCACATTATCATATATATGACATTTACTTCAACACAGTGTCACATTGATTTATGTTATCTGTGTCTAGTTATAGCTTGTTCCAGGGGCTACAGGTACACTGCTGACAAATTCTGTGAGTGGTGTTTGCCTTGTTAGTCCAGAGAGGAGGCGGAGCTCAGCCGACAGCGCGTGTCTGGGGGTCAAAGGTTAGAGTTCAGCCTCTAGTCAACAGAGTCAGAAAGGCTGGTCTCAGACAAAAGAGCTGCGACCTCTTTCACCTCAGGAACGCTCACACACGTCATAGGATGACTTTTCATGCACGCTCACATACACCTGTCACAGACACACACACGTGCACGCGCACACACACACACACACGACACACACACACACACCCACACACACAAAACACAGAATTTTTAGTTATCCATACAAAACTCTTCATATCGTCCACACATGCATTCCTGTCCTTCTCCTTCCCCTTCCTCCTCCTCTCTCTTCATCAGGACTCAGGAGCCCAACTCTAACAAACTCACCATTTGCCACACTTGACTTACAGCCTATTTAGATTTTGACCCCACCCCCCCCCCCCATTTATCACTCTATCTCCCCCCAGCCTGCTGCTGCATTTCCTCCCTTATCTTTTTCTCTTATCATTTTCTTTTGTTCTTCGCCGCCGATATCTCTCTCTCCATTTAATCTCCACTCTCTCCCCTCTCTGTTTATCACTCTCTTCATCTTCATTCGACTTCAAACACGTACACACAAGTGTATGTACACACGCGCACGTACACACACATACGCACACATCCATTATGTCGCGCTGGCGTCCACAGATCGCAGTGTAGATGAAATTAAAGTGTGATAAGCAGCTTACCAGGTGTGTGTTGTCACGCTTCGCTGCTCTCCAGGCAGCACTCTGCTCCCTGCTCTTTGATTAGAGCCAAACTGAAAACTACACACACACACACACACACACACACACTTCACTTCCCGTGATATACTGGATGCGTACTGAATTATTAAACATGGCCATAAGTAGCACTATGGGATAAGTAGTTAACAATAACTGGTACAGCAGTGAATTGATGCAACTATAAAAAGTATATTGAAAGTTTCTGTAGTAGTGATATTGATTTAACACATACGGTATGGGGCCTGGTTTCTTAAGTTAAAGATAGTTGTGGGCCTTCACATGGGCCAGCCCGGTAACAGCTACAGCAACTCGCCAACCATGCTACTAGTCTCCATTTATTCCTGTTAGCATTACAACATGACTAGTTCGTATAGGACAGGTAAATCCGGTAGAATGTGACATGCCTAATGTTATGACATGGCTAGCAAATATAGAGATTGAGAGGAGGAGGGGGTGGGGGGGGGGGTGCTATTGTATCCCAGTGGTATGTTTGTGCTGTTTTCTGTCTTTCTGTGTATGTCCAGTACTCCTAGTTGATGGCTGATGTTTATCAGATCCACAAGGGATGTGTAATGTGTGTATGTTCTGTGTGTGTTTCCATGTGGAATCTAAGATGCCTGGCAGGCAGCCTCCCTACGGGGCAAAGCTATGATGAGCAATTATCCACTAGGGCGACTTTGTAGGCTAATTTAGCATATTTATGTGGTCAGCAGCACTGTTTACTATTCCCCCTCACTGCTTACTGCTGCACTTTCAATTTAGAACAGGCCCAGGCTCTCTCTCTCTCTCTCTCTCTCTGTCTTTCGCTGCTTTGCCTCTATCTCTCTCTGCCTGATGGGGTTTGTGATGTGTATCGCTCCCCCTCCTTCGTGCCATCTCTCTATTTTTATCCTCACTGTGTGTGGGATGGGAGGAGAGTGGAGGGACAGGTGTAGAATGAAGTGTGTGTGTGTGTAAGTGTGTGTAAGACTGAGGAAGATTTAGCCAGTTTGTTTTAAACAAGTCTGTATGTGTGCATGTGTGTGTATGTGTGTGTGTGTGCACGTGAGTGTAGAGAGTGAGAGAAACAGACATATTGCGCCTGCCTCATATTTCACCACAAAATTGAGACAGAATCTAATCATGGTCCCATAAAAGCCTGACCCTGGAGAGGGCCTGTCTCTTTAAGGCCCTCACATACACACACACACACACACACACACACACACACACACACACAGACGGACAGTTTGGCCAGTTTGAAAAGCATGTATTGTGTGGAGACACATGATTACCAGAGTATGTGATTGTTCACCGCCAAATGTGTGTCTCTCAGATGCTGAGCTCTAAAGTAGCCCAAAGTTGAGTTGAGTCCATCTCACACACCATCTGTCTGTAAAACCAGCCAGCTACAAAAATCTGCAGGACCTAGATTCAAAATTCATAGAATGGCAAAAACTGTTTAGTTACAATTAGACAGTCATCATTATTGCATCTGATGCAGAACTGATTTGTGCTTTGTTCAAGCAACCTATGGCTCCGTTCAGCCGACTAAAGACAACGAACTGGTGCTTAGAGGAAACATCCACCCTAAAACACTTTTACACTTAAAAACAGTTATTAGTGATGTAGCTTGCATTTCTGGGTCCATTTTTTTGTTTGCTGATGTATTTTTCTTATTCCCGTGGATGGCTGGCCAAACCTCGATGACGTCATGTCACGTCACGTCGAGATGTTTCCAGCGCAGCCAAAATGGAGCTTAATAGGAGATTCAGCTATCTAAACCACAAAGTTAAATGTCAGGTTTTGGTGTCAGTCCCTCAGAATGAAAGAGCACAGGCTTCTTTCTAAACTTGCTATTTTGCACCAAAGTTCAGCAATCATACTGGGAGAAATCCATCGTAGAAGAAGCAGAGATACCAATATTTCCACCGACAGTACCCTCAATAGACCAGAATGCAATGCAAAACATGTTGCGTTCTGAGTAAAGGGCGCGAGTAGCTATTGCTCTCTCCACCTAAATGTAAAACCCACAGCTGAAATGCTCAGGCATGTTCTCTGGTGAGTCAAAAGGCATTCTGGGAAATGTAGGAAATCACTAACTGACAAACTGTAGAAGTAGACGAGGCAGGTTGAGGGAAAGTGGGTACAACAAAAAGGGAAATTACAGCACTTCATCACAAAATATGTCTGGATGCATGCATGCATTGCACTTCATAGTTTATGATACTCGAGAGTACCTTTCCTTTAAGTTGTTTTTTACTTGTGCACCCCAGTGTGCCGATTCTCACTCCTGGCATACGTGGCCTACTGCATGAGGTGATGAATATGGAAATCAAGGCGTGTCCACTTTCCACATCCTGACTTTGACTTCAGTCTATTTGTTCGCTCCTGTCATGCAGCCGAACCCCTGCACTGTCTAGTGCTCTAATTGGTTTTGTGATATCTGCATACTTATAAATGCCAAAGACATCAAATAGGATATGAATTGCAAAAGCTTGAAGGAAATGAATTAGACTGTGCAATGTTGTTGATTGGTCTCTGAATAATCAGAATTGTATTTAAAGCAATTTGATGATTCGACACAACTAAGCAAACAACTTATGCTGTTTATGTGCTTGGGCTTCTAAGGGATAATCAGGAAAAACAAGTAGCGCCATGGCGTACAGAGGGTTTAACAGACAATATCCCTCCTGTGATGCTCCAGGTATGTGCGCCCATGCGCCATTTCCATCATGGCAACAGGTGCTATGTCAGCTGGACAGGGTGTCCAGGGATGTCGTGGGAATATCTCAGATGTCGGTCTCTTGCTGCCTGGCACAATTCAGTGATGAGCAAAGACGCACAATCCAGTACAAATGTTATTGTTTTGGTTTCCAAACCAAATCTCTACCATCACCTTTATGCATGAAACCATCAGAGTCTGCAAGTGCAAATTTATAGGAGGAAAAGATGAAATTCCATGAACATTGGTAATGTGCAATTGGTAACAATTGGTATGTGATGCAGACGTGGCCATAACAAGTTTTTGCCCAAATCTTTAATGCAATGAGCAATGCAATTAGAGTTTTTTTGGTGAGTTTAGTACTCATCTTGATATGAAATCATTTAAGTCATTTCTTCTAGGCAAAAATGCAGAATAGCCTATATAATTTCAGATTTTATGATGTATATTTTATGTTTTAATTAAATGAATGTCCCAAGAGCATGTTGCCAATTCAGTCTTTGTGCGCCATGGTCTTAACCAAAACTGAATTACCCGATTTTTCACCATAGCAGTGAGAAGGACACAGAAGACAATGTCCTAAACCCCAAATCCTCAGTGTGCACACTGAACAGTCATGTAAAATAGAATATATCAAAGTATTAAAAAATACTACATAGGATATTACATAAAAATGACAGCTGAAGAGAGACAGAAGGGACAAAACAAAAGGAAAACCTCCAACTGAAATGACAAGGATTTAACGGATCACAGCGTGGGACACATGAGTTGAGGGGTATTTATTCAGTCCATATGATTGTTTGACTAAAACCTCCATTCCAGACACCGTGTTTCAGCATGTAATATTAATGTGTCTGCACTGAGATGGACAGATATAGTGGGCCTATATCAGGGGGCTGAATGAGTTTGTGAACTCGGCTGAATGAAAAGGGGGTTGAGAGCAGTGAAGGAGGGGTATGAAGAGGTTTGGTATGAATAGGGGTGTATAGACTGGGGTGGGGGAGGGGGAGACAGGGGAGGAGCAGAGGAGGCAGGGGAGAGAGAGGAGGAAACAAGACAAAAGTTTGCCATAATGAGCGTGGAGGAGGGGCGGTGTGTGTAAGAAAAGGGGTTTGCTGGGTGGCGGAGGGGTGGGAGGGAGTCAGGGCGCACGTCTGTCAATTTAAACAGAGACATCTGTCAGAGGGGGCCACTGGTGTGTGGTGTGTGTGTGTGTGTGTGTGTGTGTGTGTGTGTGTGTGTGTGTGATTAGGCTGGTGAGGGGATGACAGGACTTTAGTGGCACCTGGGGTGTGACCTCCGCTCTGAGGTCTCCACTCTAACCACACTTCAACCTGCTGTCTGGATAATGGCCTTTTCACACCGCAGGACCAATCTCTAGCTTTATACTGCCATAGCACACTGGCCCACATCACTCCTCTTCACAATACCCCGTCCAGCAGCAGAAGAACGGAGAACACTTTGGTTTGGTTAATGTGCAACAAAAGAGACGGTTGACAATTGAGCTGATGATATAGTTTTGAGCAGTGAATGTACAGGACAATGTAAGGATTTGGGTTTAGTTTATAAGGGTTGTATAGGTTTTAATATAGACCTATGTATGCTGTACTGTTAGTGAATGATTTCGTTTTTAGGTTAAGGTTTATAGGTTAGGTTTATTATGTTTTAGGATTTAGTTTCTTTTAATTCATAAAATATAATTTGGGTTAGTGAATGTAGGCCTGTTTACAATATAGTGTGTGATAGATACTATCTCTGTCTTCATCACCGGTCTTGAGAAAGGTCCCTGAAAAAAATTGTACACACTCAAATATACTGTAGCCACACAGATACACACTTTAATTGTGTCTGGAAAACATCAAAACTGCATGACTAGTTAGACAATAACCGTGCATACAGTGAGCTACACAACTACTTGGACTGTGGCATGTTCTGTGCTTTATTGACTAGATATTAATTTCAGAGAATCATGCAGTGACCATAAGAATAGTAATGGATGTACAGACACTCAAGAGAGAACAGTAAATCAACCATATCAACAGTAAAAAGCTTCTCTACATAGCACACGGTTTGACACTCAAGATGCTTTTTAATTATTAATCCAAGCCATGTATCCTCTTCTACACCAGAGTAATTTAAAGCAGAGTGTAGTCCACAATTCAGCATAGGGTTACAATGAAATGCAATGAGATTGTATCATTGACTAGAAAAGCACCTTAAAATAAAAAGTCATCAATAAATAAATCAGAACAATTCAGTGGCTGTTAAAATGTCTTATTGACATTCTATTGACATTCTTTGTTTTTATTTTTTGTATTACTTTTAGCACCTTGAAATGGGACACCATGCCACCATGTTATAGTTAACTGTTCTTCTAACATAGATAAATGCCCTAAAAGCTGACTGACTGTACTCACAGTGTATTATTTTTATTACAAAGAAAAAAAGAGTAAAGAGCCAGCAACTGCCAGAGCATCCAAAAATGTGTCACTGTCCAAATACTTTCTCTACTGTATGTAATCTCAGTGAATATGAAATTTTTGCAATCATGAATTTGTATGGATTTGAGCGGCCTTTTTAGTTCACCAGCTCATTTCCCAAAGGACTTATACTCCCTAAAATAGAAAGAAGGTCCAAGTGCATAGGTCTAACACTTATCCGCTATAGTGCTGTTGGATTATGTTGGACTAAATCCAAAGGATCAAATTTCAGTGAGTGCTCCTCTGCTGCATACAGAATATTCTCATTGGGGTTTGACAAAAACAGTAAAATAATATATGGATCAACAGGGTAGTTAGTTCTGCTTTATGCACGGTTTGATACCATTACTATGGAGTGAGACCAAGACAGGGAGAGAGAGAGAGGGAGAGAAAGAGAGGGAGAGAATTTGTTGGTAATCCATGCTCCAGTGCAGAAGCTGATGAAGGGTTAACTGCCAGATAAAGGATTGAGTGGAGAAGGAGGGCAGACTTCTCAGGTGTGAAGAATGGAATGAGAAAGACAGAGGGAGGAGGGATGAGAGCAGGGGGATGGGGCGCTCAGGAGGTTGTATTATGGTTGCAGGCCCCCGTTGCCAGGCAACGGAGCCGAGCGAGATGCCAGGTTGCTAGGTAACCCGGGGGATGCAAAGACTAACGTGGTGCGATAGAGCGATGGGGGAGAGGAGGGGTGGAGATGTGCTGTTGGGCTGCTCCACCTTCCTGCTCACTCACTTCGCTCTTTATTTCTGACATCTCAGTCTCTTCATCCAGCTCTGGGTCTCAGGTATTAAGTGGAATGGTAGAAATACAGAGAGCTTCGTCAGACAGCTAGGGTGTTGTATGCTACCTATGAGATTTAATGAGATTGGTCACACACACACACACACACATGCACATACACACCCACCCACCTACCCCCGCCCCACACACACACACACACCCCATATGCACTCTGAAAGCAAACTACAAAATTCTTACACAGACGACACATACAACTATTTTAATCTGTTCTACATGTGGTTTCCGATCTACTAGAAACAATAGACTTCTACTTCGAATAGAAACAATAGAGATTTAGCTTTGCTCAGTTAAAATAGAACTTTAAGGGGCCAGAGGTAACACTTCATCTGCTCTCACTTAAAGGTAGATGTTTCTATTCACAATTCATATAGTTCTATCTAAAAGTGGTTCATATAAGAGGCAAAAATACAGAGTCAACAATGTTGCTGTTTAGCCCAATTTGTTTTGTGATTTTAAAAATGACACAAGGGCTTAGTACACTGATGCTAACGAGTTGTGGGGCCTTCAAGGCATATTATACCACTGATGGAGAAAGAGAATGAGACAAAGAGGGAAAGAGAGAGGAGAAGGAGGAGAATGAGAGAGAGAGAGAGAGAGAGAGAGGGAGAAAGAGAGAGAGAGAGAGAGAGAGAGAGAGAGAGGGGAAAGGGAAAGGATGAAAAAGCAGAGATGACAGTGTCATCAGGCCCAGTATGGGGGGGATTATGGAGTTGAGAATGGAGAGAGGGAAATTGAGGAGAAGGGAGAGGGAGAAATAACGGCAGATAGTGGGGAAGGGATAAAAATAGTTTTCTTTTCTTGTGCGCTCTTGAAAATGGACATCTGAAATTGCGTGGATGGAGTGTTCCAGAGGGAGAGTGAGGGGGGAAGGGTGTAAGTGTGTGTGTGTGTGTGTGTGTGTGTACTCACGCACACACCCTTGCCTGTTGTCATGCTGTGCACTGTAATCAGTTTTATATTTCCGTTTGCGGGAACATTTCTTTCTCTTTGTGGCATATTGCCCTCCAGCGTTTTGATGGCAAAAAAAATAAATGTAAAAGACCAAAATGATAACATCCATTCAACACTGTAGCCTACTTCTCCTCCAAATAGAGCATGCACACATACATTTACATAGGCACACTACACCCTACCCTCATGATGCGGTCCAATGGTTTGGTCCAGTGATTGTGCGTCGGTGGGGGAGGGGGTAGAATACGATTTGATTGGATAATCCAAGGATTTAATATCCCCTAATCCTGGCACAATCCTCTCTGCATTACTGCAGGGAGTGAGATTAACTATGTGTTTGTGTCTGTGTGTGCAATGCTGTGGGGGGTATGGGGCATAGTGTGTGTGTGTGTGTGTGCGCGTGCGTGTGTGCGCATATACGTGGCATATACTGTGTATTTGTGTTGGCACCACAGCATGCACATGGAGCTGTGTTTGCATGTATGACTGCACATGCCTTCTGTAGTGGTCATGTAAGCTCACATGATGGTATAGCATCTCTACCTCACTGTCTTCCAGGGAGGAGTCTTGCCATGCTGCAGGATAGATGGTACCACACTATGAAGTAGGCCTGTGTGTGTATATGTGTGTGTGTGTGTGTGTGTGTGTGTGCATGCGTTTGCAGATGGTTAGTGTTAATTAAGTCTTAATTGGAATGTGAGTAATTAGAGGATAATTTGACTTGAAAGGAGTGTGCTGTTGTTCATGTGTGTGGGAGTAAAGGAGAGGGAGAGAGTAGAGTAGAGTAGAGTAGAGTAGAGTACAGTGTGTCTGGCTAGCGAAGCAGGGATTGTTCTTAATTTGCATTTTTCTCTCTGGCTCAAGGAAATTTCAATTACTCTACTTCACCATACACCATTCAGCTCCCTCACCTTCTCCATCTCCCTCCCTTGCTCTGAACTCACTCACCCTCACCTCCTCCTCTCCTTATTATCCTCATCTCTCCATTACTCACACACACTTCTCATCCTTCCTTGTTCTCGTCCTTTTCTACCAAGACTACCAACGATAGTACTAAACCAGCAAAGCATTCCCCAGCACAAATTCTTTGTTTACCCGAAGAGCACAGCAGTCGCAACGGGCATCCTTGTTTACCTACCCAGTGTGCCGTCATATGATTGCCATGACAACGAGATGGTTGCCATGCCAATTTTCCGATGCCATTGTGTTGTCTTTGCAGCAGCGACGTGGACCTCTCACCTGCTCTCTGTGTTCTGTTCCTTTCCTTGTCTCTGTCTCCTCTCCTTCTTCCTCCTTTCTTTCTTTCTTCTTCTTGTCGTACAAAATCCACAGTGTGGTTATTTTAAAACATCAAGGTGGGCACTACAATGCACGCAACACACACACACATGCACATTGATAAACCTTTGTTTAGAGTCATTAGGTTTTTCTGCTCAATCTGTTTTACTGTCAGAACGATGGGCTTGAATAGACCTAATGAAGGAAGAAATGGAAGAAGTGATGGATGGATAGAGGGATAGAGAAAGGGTTAGTGGACACAAATCCTGCTACAATCAGCCCAGTGTACAACACAGCCCGAAATCAATGAACAAGACAGGACTGATCAATGATTGGATAGCACAAGATGGATGGTAGAATGGATGGACAGGAATAACACAAGGACCAAGATATGATGGATGGATGGATGGATGGATGAATGGATGGATGGATGGATGGATATACTGACTGATTCATGGCAATAATGTAGACCGAGATATGATGGATGATGGATGGATGGATGGATGGATGGATGGACAGATGGATGGGTGCATGGATAGATGGATAGATGGATGGATGGACGGATGGACGGCTTGACGGATAGATGGATGATAGACAGTGTAAATTCAAGGTCACTGATACTGTTAGGGGGTGTGTGTGTATTTTGTATTTGCTATGTGTTTGTGTATAAGTGAAATCAATAAAGGTATTGGGTTAAAAATGTATATCACTCATCTCCTCTCCCTGTGTGTGTGTGTGTATGTGTGTTTGAGTCTAGGTGTGTGTAGGTGTGTGTGTGTGTGTGTGTGATGGCCTTGTCTTAGATCAATAGCCTTGTGGTGACAGCTAAGAGCTGATTAATCAAATGTATGGATCAGTCTTTCTCTGCTCTGCCCTCTCCTCAATTACCAGCTTCATTACATTGCCTTAACACCCCACTGGGACCTCTCTCCATCCATCCCTCTCCCCCCCCTCCCTCGTTCATCCACCCCCCCTCTTCTCTCACTATCCATTCCTCCTCTCCCGTCTGCCTCAGTCACCCTCCATTCCTCCCTCTCAGTTTTCCCCCTTCCTCTCTTTGTGTCACTACAGATATGGGGTACAGATAACTCGCCACCAATGCTACCAATCACTTTATGACTGTGAGTGTTACAAAGGCACCAATTGTTACTGTTTTACAGTCTGTTGACAGCGGAGACAGACCAAACTGTAACTGGCAGCATGGCTGAGATAATCACAGCCGAGAAAAAAAATGTTTTGTTTAGATTTGGTTTACCAAGATTTGGGTTACTGGATTTTTTTAAAACCGCATGGCTTGGATGGGAATCTAGGAGCGTCTACCCTGCTAGCATGTTAGGTCCTGATTTTTTTGTGTATTGATATCCCTTGCTTGTTCATGCTCCCCCATTTCTCTCCTTTACCTTCCCCTCCCTCTCTCTCTGGGACTCCCTCCATCCCTCCTCCAAATCCATCTATCTTTCTTCTCTCCCTTCCTTGTGCTCTCTCCCTCCTCTCATCGCCATCTTTCTGCAGCCCTTCTCCTCCCCCCATCCCATCCCTCTGGCATTAACACTCTGTCTCATTGCCTTATTGCTATGACTAAGCACTATGTGTGTGTGTGTGTGTGTGTGTGTGTGTGTGTGTGTGTGTGTGTGTGTGTGTGTGTATCTGTATAGATTATCATTTTGAGTGTGTGTGTGTGTGGGCAGGCCTGTAGATAGTGTATGTATAGCGTGTCAGTATGTGTGCATGTATACATTAGCGCTCTGACTAAGCGTTGGATCTCAGTAGTCGTGACATTTTTTAGACAGAGCAAGTCACGACTGAATCACGCCCCACTCCCTCCCTCCCTCCCTCCCCTCCCTCCCCTCCCACCTCCCCTTCTCGCTCTCTCTATTCTTCTTTTTGAGTCATCCTCTCAGGGGCAGCTTTCCTTTCATCCTCCCACTCTCTCTCTCTCTCTTTCTCACTCTCCTTCTCACACCCCCCCCCTCTCTCTCTCTCCTATCTCTTCTTGTAATGCTTTTCTTCCACATATTCCCTGGACTCCTCTTGGCCTTCCACCTGCCCTTTCAGTCAGTTGAAGTTAGTGGTGTTCTCCCAGGCTTCTCTCTCTCTCTCTCTCTCGTTCCTCTCTTGCTCTCTCTATCTCTTTCCCTTCCCTTTATTTTCAGCTGACTGTGCCTCTTCCTTTCACACACTTCTCATCCCACTACAATCTCTGTCTCTCTCCTCTTTTTTCCTCTCTATCTCAGTCCCTCTCTCAGTCCCTCGTCTAATCCCTAGTGCTTCTGTAATCCTGATCAGATGGCCTGCATTCTTAATCTCATCACTTCTCAATCCGCCCTACTACTCCACTGTGTGTGTGTGTGTGTGTGTGTGTGTGTGTGTGTGTGTGAGAGAGAGAGAGAGTGAGAGTGATCAGAGATAATAAGGTTGTGTGTGTGACACTGAAAGAAAGCATCCTGGGACAGAGTTCAGACCACACCTTCTAAACTTGATTTGTCAGTGAAAACACACACACACACACACACACACACACACACACACACACACACACACACAGTAAATTTGACTGTTTCATTCAAAAGCCCAGCTATCCATTTTGGATCAAAGAAAGTATTTACTCATGTTCATTGTTCAATATTAAAAAAAGAGAATTCTGAAGAATACATCCTCTAAAAATGTAACTATTTTATAAGGAAGCATCTTAAAACAGCCGGTTGCTTCAATAATATCAGAAATCATTTGGTAAGAATAGATTCCTACATTAGATTCCTACATTAGATTCCTTTTTCAAATTATCACACACAGGGAAGCTCTCCATTTGTAATTTTCTTGTTTTATCATACTATTCTTTACTGTTTGCCTTATTGTGTGTTTCCCATAGATGAAACATCATATCACACGCCACCAGGCTATATAACTGAAATCAATGCAAGAGTAGTGAAGTGACTCTAGTATCAGGTGTCAAGTTCACTCATGTGGACTAAATAGTACTTTAAGACAGACAGACTTGTTGACCACCTGTGTTGATGTTCCTGCTTGTTTGTCCTTCAGATGAATCGGCCAATCCAGGTGAAACCAGCTGACAGTGAGGGGAGAGGAGGTGAGACACACACACACACACACACACACACACACACACACACACGAGGGAAAGAGGGAAGGGCAGGTGTCAGGTTGGATCAGACAGTGAGGAAAAGTAGTCAACAAGGTGCTTGGTGTCAGAGGGTTTATGTGCTTTAAAACACACACACACACACACACACACACACACCATACACTCACACACACCCCATACATTCACGTGGCTCACTCCCCAGTCATTGCTCCCCTCCCTTTGCTTCTCTCTGAAGAGAATACTGCTCCCTGGTGGAGAAAAGTGGTAACTTCCCCTCTAAAAGCAGATAGACAGATAGATGGACAAATATACACATATTCTTATAATCTTATCAACAAAGACAGATGTGACCATATAATATTTAAGGGAAATTATTCTGAAATTGATTTTGTATCCTCCTCCCTTCCCCTCCTCCTCATCTTCTCTCAGAGGACAGGAAGTTGTTTGTGGGCATGCTGGGAAAGCAACAGAGTGACGAGGATGTCAAAAGGCTGTTTGAGCCCTTTGGCAGCATAGATGAGTGTACTGTGTTGAGAGGGCCTGATGGCACCAGTAAAGGTAACGCACGCACATGCATGCATACATACACGCAAAAAATAAGCTAGCACGTGCACAGGGTGTTGATTTACATCCTCCTCATGGCAGTTGTTGTTGCATGTTGCACGTTGTTAATGGCTGGATGTGTTGATCATGTTGCAGGGTGCGCATTTGTAAAGTTCCAGGGACACACCGAAGCCCAGGCTGCCATCAGCAGCTTGCATGGGAGCCGCACACTGCCTGTAAGTTACACGGTTACAAACACACACATGCATGCACAAACGCATGCACACACACACAAAACAAGGCAAGCACACACTGAAATACAAACTGTGCTTTTCTTAACTCTTTCATTTAAACACTGGGAGGGAGAAAGTATTGTGTACGAACCCTTAATCTCTTTTTACTACAGTAGAAACATTTAACAATAACATCTCCCGAGCTGGGTGGCACGGCAGCTCAGTGGTTAGCCCTGTCATGTTCTTCGTTTGTATGGGTTACCTCTAGGTGAGTGGTCCTTAGGGTCCACAGTACTGCTGGTTTTCTATCCTACCAGGTAGTTAATTGCATTCACCTGGTGTCTCAGGTCTAAATCAGTTCATGATTAGACAGCTAGAATGGAAACTACACAGCAGAGTAGAAATGCAGCAATTCTCTGGACCCAGAGCTCTAGGTTTGAGGACTGCTGATGTAGCGGTTCCAGTTTCCTTCCACATCCCAAAGAGATGTCAGGTGGATTGGAGAGTCTAAGTTGTCCATAGGTATCAATGTGAGTGTCTTTTTATCTGTGTTAGTCCTGCGATGGACTGTGGACCTGACCTGGGTGTTTCAGTGCATGCTGGGATGGGCTCCAGCCCCCTTTGACCCTTAAAAGGATTAAGCGGGTAGAAAAAAGGAACGAATGGCTGAATGTATGAACCACAGCCCACTCCATTTAAAGCCTCCCTCCACTGACCTCACAGACAGTATGAACATTTTCATTTTCAAACAAGCCTTGCAAATAAATTATTGGTTTGCAAGGCAAAGTAACAGCTGATTTCTGGCAATAAAAAAGACAGCAGATTGGCCCCACACTGGCACACCTGAGCCTTGTTTTGATTGGTGGAAATAATCGCACATCACTTATTGAAATGGTTTCTGAGAGGTTTAGAAATTTGAATGGGTGATAATGGAAGAGGACTTTAACATGCAAAGAAGAAAACGCATCATATCACTTGTAATTTAAGTGAAAATCTCTATCTCTATCTGTCTTTTCGCAGGGAGCGTCATCCAGTCTGGTGGTGAAGTTTGCCGACACAGAGAAGGAGCGGGGGCTTAGGAGGATGCAGCAGGTGGCCTCCCAGCTCGGCATCTTTAGCCCCATGACCCTCAACTTCCCCGCCTACAACGCCTACACACAGGCCGTCAACGCACAGGCAGTCAGTACACACACACACACACACACACACATGCACATACACACACTGTATATACACACACACATACAGACTGAGTTTGTAAGGGGAGTGCTGTGCTTATGAAAGGATGTAATAAGTTTGAAGAGGCTATCAGTGGTCTAATTGGGGCTAATGTTATTACCCAGACAACAGAACATACGTCATCTGGCATTAGCTTTCCCGCAACACACAACCATTAACCCACTGACTCAGGATATAATGGCCGTGTAATTAGATCTCTATTCATCTGTTCCTCCATCACTCCCTTGCCCTGTCCCTTCTTCTCTCTCTCTCACTCTGTCTCTCTCTCTCTCGTCTCTCTTCATCCCACTCTTTTTTCTCTCTTTCTCTCTTTCCATCTCTCTCCATCTTTCCTTTCCTCTCTGCAGCTGGTCCAACAGCAGGCCCTGGTTGCCCAGTCAGCGTACTTGTCTCCCGTGGCAACAGTTGCCGCGGTACAGATGCAGCAGATGGCGGCACTCAACGGCAACGGAATCATCGCCACACCCCTTACACCCATCACACCATCCTCGGGTAGGCACACACACACTGTTAAATTATTGTATTTATGTTCAGCAGCACAGTCTTTTCTATATCAGTTATTGGTATCATTTATTTTCCCTGCCATTCATAAGTCCAGTAGCTGTCAGTCAAAATATCTTCTCCAACTCTAACTGGTCCTCCTGAATCATAGGTACGAACACACCACCCACTATCGCAGCAACACCTGTGCCAGCTCTCCCGCCAATAGGAATCAATGGCTACAGCAGTTTGCCCGCCCCCACCAATGGACATCAAGCAACAGAAACACTATACACCAATGGCATTCACCCATATCAAGGTATAAAATAAAAAATCAAATATACAGAAGAATTGACAGTTGGCTCAAGGAAAATTAATCTAAGGGGAAAGCTTATCTCTCTCTCTCTCTGTGTGTGTCTCTCTCTCTAGCCCAGAGTCCTGCAGCCCTGGACCCCCTCCAGCAGGCCTATGCAGGCATGCAACATTACACAGGTTGGTGGATGGGCAGATTTTAGTGCCACTCAGCTGTCATTTTGGCCTGCATTCTTTAAATATATTATACCCCTGAGAAATGTAGATATGTCACATGACCCCTTTACATCTAGCATTAACATACGTCCTTGCCATTCGGATGGTGTACAGATAGACATAAAACACATAAAAATCTAGGTGTAAATGCATCCAGGGTGCTTTGAAGATCACTCAACACACGCCAGGACTAACAGATGCATATTGCCACATTAATGACAAGATGTCAATGCCATTGCATTTCTAGTCCACTTTCAATTATGTTAACAGAAACAAATATTGTCACACAGGTCGAACTAGGACGCGTATGCAAAGCAAACAGATGGCAGGCAGCTGCGTCAGTAGCTCAAAACTACAGAGGAGTGTTGAAAATATGGAATGGATAGTCAAATACTCCTGCATGGGAACAAGCAAGGCCAGGTGTCTGCTGTCAGTTTGGTCTGGCAAAACTACTAACAGCAATGACAACAGCTGCATAAAACTGCCTTTTCACAGCTGTTGCCAATATAGCGACGCAATTTCCCAAGCACGTGCCGTCTTTCTGAATGATGGAAATATTTCAAGGGGAAGTGACACATATATTGAATGCCATACGTTTTCAGTGTGGACACAGGAGACATATTACTGCCAGGTAAAAACGTAATTCTGGACACAAGATTCATATAATGCCAGGGATGAAGGGGGCGTATGATGTGCAAGTCCAACCTCAGTTCAACAATGTCATTGTTTGTTTTGCAGAGTAACTCAACTGTAAACGTTTAAAAGTTTACACCTTCCATAGGAGACAGCTCAGGCTGGACAAACTGATGCTACTGGACACTGGTATGTTGCCACCTGTTGTTTTACCCAATCACATTATGTGACTGTCTGTTTCTCCCAATAGCGGCGTACCCTCATGCCTACGGATTGGTCGGCCAGCCATTCCCACAGCAGCCAACCCTGGTTGCCCAGCAACACCAGCAGCCCCAGCAACAGCAGCAGAGAGAAGGTGATGTGACTTCCTGTCTGACTGGGGCCACACCCCTCTTTCCCATATTCTAATTCTAAGTTGTTTGTCATGAGCAGTCGCTGCCAGATCCCTTATCTCTCTGCCTTGTGTGTATGTGTGTGTGTGTGTGTGTGTGTGTGTGTGTGTGTGCATGCATGTGTGTGTCCCAGGTCCAGAGGGTTGCAACATCTTCATCTACCACCTGCCTCAGGAGTTCAGTGACTCTGAGATGCTGCAGATGTTCCTGCCCTTTGGCAATGTCATCTCGGCCAAGGTGTTCGTTGACCGCGCCACCAACCAGAGCAAGTGCTTCGGTGAGACACACAGAGAGGGAGACAGGGAGAGGAGTGAGTGGATGGATAATAAAAGAGGGGGAAGGAAGTGTAAAAGAGAAAGGTGGTTGTTTTGTAGAGGATAAGCCAATGTATCAATGTTCGTTACTTGTCTACAGTGTAGCTGGTTCTTGCTGTTAGTATCCAGGAGAAGATGAGATAAAGGGAAGGAGAGGTTTGTGACAGAAGCTGTATAGAGATTTTATATGAACCATTACCCTGTACTAAAATAATATCTTTCTTTCTCCGTCTCTCTCTCTCTCGCTCTCTCTTTCTCCATCTCTCTCCCAGGCTTTGTGAGTTTTGACAACCCAGCCAGTGCTCAGACTGCCATCCAGGCAATGAACGGCTTTCAGATCGGCATGAAAAGACTGAAAGTGCAGCTCAAAAGGCCCAAAGATGCCAACCGCCCATATTGAGAAGCTGTAGAGAAGAAGAAGAGAGAACGACAGGTGAGGTGGCAGTGAGGAGAAAGGGATGGGTGACAGGACATGAAGATGAAGAGAACTGGGGTGTTGTGTGTGTGTTTGGGGGGGGAGGGGGCAGGAATGAGGCAGGAGGAGGCAAGGAAAAACTGGGGGGCAGGAGAATGAAATTATGGGATAGCAGTGGCTTTGACACTAAAATGCTAATGGATTAAACAAAGTTAAGGAGAGAGGCAGTGACATGAAATATCAATGAATATGACATAATGAGGGAATAGTGGATGACGATTAGTGATGAGAGAATAAAATAGCTTAATCAACTCAGGAAAAATGAAAATACTAAAATACTGTTATCCTTTTTATTTTATTTCACATTCTTATTTTCTTTCTTGCTGTTTTGATCTTTTCCTGAAACGGCAACTTACCTCACCCAAGATCCTTCTGTCCAATCATAATTCGCGGGGACCCCATCGCTATGGCAATGGTTGCCTAGTGCCCGATAAAGCCCTGACCCCCCCTTCCGCTCGCATTGTTGTAAGTTGATTGGTTGGCCTGTGTTTGGGTTGCTGTGGCGATTGATTGCCTGTGTTGGTTGCCCTTGGCGATTTTTGTTCTGTCACCTCGAGCAACCGGCCATGCGTGTTGACCTGCATGTCCTGTTGCCGTAGTGACCACAGACTGTGTTTGGTGCATTGTGACTTTATTTTGTATTGACCTGTGCACATACTGATCAATAACTGTCAATAGCCAGGCTCGTACTCAGCATCAATTGATTTGATTGGATATTCGATACAACTGATCATGGCATAGTAATTTGATAAATTATGTAGCAATGCTCGTTGTTTTTGCAGCTTTGTTTTTGATCAGTTTCTGTAGTGTTCTGTTTGGTGTCATTATCATTTGAACAAATTGTTTGGGTACAGCAGTGAGCGTGGGGTCTATGTGTATGTGTCTGTGTTACACTACTAGTGTGTAATACGGGAGTGCATAATATCTGATGTGTGGGTGTCTCTATAGATCAGCTGTAAAGAGGTTTCCACAGTGCACTGGTGGAGAAATAGCTAGACTAGTCCTACAGTTTACTGTATAAGATAAAGAAACTATGATATTATGCTTTTCATGTAACATAGCTGATATGTTATTATATTGTGCTGTCTTGGAAGCAGCCAGGCAGCCATGTTGGACAATAGGCTGCATGGCATTATTATTCAGCATACTAGGCAACAGTCTAAATCTGAATATGACTCCAAACTATGGTCTACAACATGGGCCTCACAGGTTAGAGGAGAAGAGGACAAGAGGGGAGGCTAGTCAGGATTACTGACAAAAGCACACCATATTTTGGGGTGAGAATGCACTTTGAGCTGTACTCTGATAGGCTGATTTTATAACTCTGGATTCTGATTGGTTGCACTGTTTTCATGTGGCATTTTAGTTCTTTGCTCCATCTTTTCTCTTAGTCCCTCTTGGTCTCTTTTACTTCCTCTATCACTGCTTTTCTGGTATTACTTCCCTTTCCCACCTCCTCTCTCCATTCCTTCTCTCTTCTCTTCTCTATTCCCCCTACCTCCGCTCTGTATCCCTTCTCTCTTCGTCTCTCTCTCCCCAAACCTCCTCTCTCCACCCCCCTAGCTGGTGTTTTGAGGTAAACGGTATGTGGTTGTCATGGTGAATAACAAGTGCCTCTTGCTTATTGGAGAACAGCCTTCAATTATAGGAATTCTGGGAGAAAAATAATGCACAGCATAGACATTCCTTTAGATATCCTCCATAAATCAGTAACCTCTACCAAAGAGGAGAAAACATGTAGCTGCTGTTAGGTCAATACATAGAGGCACCTTAATCAGGCTTCACATGGCAGCACACATTATCAGTAAAGGACTCTGAGTCTATAGCTAGACTGAGTTTTACATGATAAATCCTTTAGGGTCTCGTCAGTCTGTAGGTCTAATGGACCTATCTAATCTGATAGCTCCACTTGAAATCTTGACCTTGAAACATGCTGCCACTAGATTAGGGAGATCCAAACTATCACCCAGAATTTCTATACTGCAAATGCCAGAGTGATGCATGCTGGTAGTAGTTTGTTTGCTTGCCATGATACAAGGCACTTGAGTGCAGCACATGCTCACACGCATACACACACACATATGCCCATATACTGTATCTCTTACACACACACACACACACACACACACACACACACATGCACACACACATGCATGCACACCTCCAGACACACAGACACACACTTGTGCACACACACTTGCAAGCACACATACATACAGATACACACAAACACACACAAGGACACGAGTAATGGATTTTCACTGTATTGAGTTGCATGACCCAGACACTGTGTGTGTATGTGTTAAAGCACCATGATTTTATTGCCGTTGAAAGACAGAGCTTTACAACTGTGAATGATGCTTTCTTGTTTTAACTACTCACCACCAAAATAAAACTCAAATAAAGACAAGTTAAGAGTATCCTGAGATGCAGTTTGGTAAAACTACTGTGACAGCTTGCTGTCGTGCCTACGGGAGGGGCATGTTTCACAAGATGCAAATATCAGACAGACAGATGGTCTAACATACAACCTTGCACTAACATATTCTCCCTGTTTCTCTGTCCCTCTCTCCTTGTTTATGTATCAATCCCTCTTCCCCCATCTCTCCCTCCCTTCACAGGTGAAGTTTCAGAGTCCTGTCGAGGTGGAATCCCAGGGTCCATTGTGCTTTCAGACTGTCTCCTACCTTTGAGCATCGGGGGAGTGCAGCCACACACACACACACATGCACTCTCAAACCAAACCTCAAACGGTATAAGGCTGATATACAAATGTACATAAAGTGCACAAACACACAAACTGACACACTCACACAAATACACATGTTCACAAGTCAGTAATCTTACCCATACAGCTGACAACTCCACTGGACTTTGTCTGTGTTGAGTTTGCCAACAGGGTGTCTTGTGCAGTTAAGATAACTCGGACCAAGGGTGTATGAAAGGTACTGATGAATAATGCTGATATATCACTCCAATAGACTTTAACGTGTCTATACCATGTCTATTACATGACAAATATAGAGGGACCGACATTTCATAACAAAAAAAAGAAAATACAAAAAAGAAGACTAAATGAGTAGGTTAGAGAGACTTTGGAAAAGATCCTAATGACCTGTAAATAATTTAGTTTACAAAGAGCAGCATTTAAAAAACAAGAAAAAATGCAAAAAGAATACTACTTTAGATAAACACTGAACAGGACACAGTAACATTATTATTGTTATTATTATTATTATTATTATTACTAGTAACATCATCTTCGTAAAGGGATATTACATTCCAAATTGTAAAGGGGAAAATCACTAACCTATTTTAAATTTCTACTTAGATTTTAGGTGAAACATGGGGGAGGGGGGACTGCACCTTTGTTGGGAGGTTTTAATATTTGAGCTATTTTTTATTTATTTACTAATTTATCAATTATTTTGTTTATTGGGAGAGGGGTTCGAGTGGGTTGCAAATATTTTGATTTTAGAATTTTCTAGAGAAAACCATTTGAGGGCCTGTTTCTGTCAGACTCTTGCAATTGAGTAATTATAATTATGTATTGATTATTACAACAATTATATTTATTTCTAATTTATTGAATCCTGTTTTTGATCCAATCTCTTTTTAAGTTAAAAAATAAAAAGTATCATACTGAATCTGCCAATGAGGTTTACTAAGTATGTGTGTGTGTGTGTGTGTGTGTGTGTGTGTGTGTGTGGCATCTCTGACACAAAACCTTCATTTGGATGAATCACCAAAAACCTACCAGGAGAGAGTACAACTGTCATCTGGCCAGAAGGGGGCAGTATAGGAGAACAGACAACCCGAAAGAGAAAGGGAGAGAAAGTTGTAATAATAATGTAATGTTTTTATTGACAGTGATGTGACGTGACAAGCACGTTATCTTCTGAATGCATGTATGGGAGTAAGCTACTTATTTATCAGTGCAATTAACTGCTTATGAGTGCTGCTGTATTTTCATTATCGTTGACAACATTGTAACAGTGATCTTCTATGTTTAAAGACTCCTTAAGGTGTTTTTTTTCTAGACGAGCTGATCTCTGTTAATCCCCCCCAAAAAAAGACTTGATATACTCTATATTAAGGGACCCAACAAATACAAAAGAGAATGCAATATGACCCAACAACTGGCCTACCAACATTTGTCTGTATGTCACTGAATTTCCCTCTCGGCTGTTGGGCCTGGCTGTTTTTAATATCAGGCCTAAGACCATAAATACAGTAGTTTCTCTCCCTGGTCATTTTAAGATTTTTTTTTTTTTTTTAAAACACCCACGTCTTTAAAATGCATATTTTCAAACCATGGCTGCTTTTCTTATGTTTTTTTAAGAGAATTATGTGCAGATCTTTAATCTCAAGCAGACCAACTGGAGGAGTTTTTTGGTCACCACTCAGATGAGCGACTCAGTTGACTTTGTTCCTTTGAACCCGCCTCATGTGCGCAAACCTCTTATTATCTGTAGGAAGCAAAGGGCTTTTATCGTTTGGAAGTTGGCCATACCAAGAGTCATATATCAGCCCTTATCCGTGCAGTCTCTTAAGGGTCACGTATATCCAATTGGTCACAAGGGATCTAATAAAATGGCCTTCATCCATCACCACTGAAAAAGAGCTGCAGTAATCCTATAATGTCTGAAGGATAAAATAAAAATATAAAAATATCACAGGAAAATGTGTCCCTATAGAAATATTATAGGAATACTATAGAGATACCACAGGGGATAAAACAATAAAAGCAGGTCCAGGGTATGGTCACTCACTACTCACTAATGACTACCTTACACACTTTAAGTCTCCACAGGAATATTGGTGATTTTTCTTTAGGGATCTATCAGCATTATTATATGAAATGCTAGTATACCTGTATCATTTATATACAATTCATTCTACCTCCTATTCATTTAGCTGACGGTCTTATTGAGAGCGACGTACAAGGTACGCAACAGCAGATGAACCTTCAATTCCTAAATCGCCAACATTACAAGCGCCTAATAATAAGGGTCAAGGGTCAAAGCCACGGCGCCCTGACAAAGCATGGAGCAAAATGTTATTGTGACCCTAGGGGAAGCAATAAAAAATAAAAGCTAAGGACAGGGGAAGGTGTTTAACTGGCATACAAATGTAAAGATATTCATCATGAGAAACAACGGCGAGGTGTGTAAACGCGCGTTATTGAGCTACTCACATTTGGAAGGGGGGGATTTGCCTCGGAGCGGAAACAAAACGCGGATGCGTGTGTCAGCCAAATGCTCTCATGTGCCTGTACGTCATCTCTGTCCCTCCCTCTCCGTTATCCTCTCACTCCTCCTCCCTCTCTGCGCCTCGCAGTCCGCTCTCCAGCCGGCCCGACCTCCGCCTTTCCCCGGCCAAAACACCCAGCCAGACCCCATCGCCCCCCGGGAGGGAAAAGGGAAAGAATAGGTGGGTCACGACGGGAAGAAAAGCAGCTGTTAAGTCTCAACATTGTTGGGATAAGAGGAAGAAAATTGCGGGTCGTTGTAGCACCTCACAGATTTTCCCACCTACTCTCACTTTTCTCCCCCCCCCTCCCCTCCCAATCTATTTTTGCAAGAAAAACAAACTTTTTACTCCATGGAAAGATGTAAAAATCAGACCGGACCCTGAACTTGGACACAAACTGCGTCCCTCTGAGCATAACAAGCAGGCTGGGTACATTCAACAGGACCGTTAGGTTACTCTAGCTGGGACCGGCAGGACGGGTTTTCTGGAAAAAATAAAAGCACATTTTCTATTTGTAATAGAATTTACGCTGCGCCACAGAGGAGGACGCCAACGTAAGTACCATTACCTTATATTTAAATGACATTTTCGTGTGTGTGTGTGCGTGCGTGCGTGTGTGTGTTTGCGGCGCACGCTCTGTAGTGCTCACTTCTACCAAGACGTCATTACGCATTTGGGTAGTAGGAATTGATTGATTTAAAATAATGCTCCTTCGACATTCTTGTCACCTCTACCCGGACATACCAAATGAAATGGAGCCGTAGAGGTTTAGACTATCCATGTGAAACTGTGTAGTCCAAGATGACAACGCTCCACCATCATGCTTTCTGCAGCTCTGTGGTGTGAAGACATGAGGGCAGCCTGGCGCATGGAGGCAGTCTGTTCCTAAAGTCCTACAGGACTGGGACCAGGCTTCAGGATACCAAATGATCACAGTTAACATTCATATATATATGAATACGACACCATGCTTTGCAGAAGGGGTCATATTCCACGCAGCATCACGTTGCGGTTTTTCTTTTTTTATCGAAGCCTATTTTTAATCAAAATGATTTGTTTTAGTTTGTGACCCCTCCCCCTGACACTATTGTAGTCTGCTATTTGCTTTTCCGCTACTTCCTTTACAAAAAAAGAACCATCATAGATTGTGCAAAACAATAACACCATGTAGGAATATTATAGTGATACCTTAACAGATATAAATACCATTAAGTACGATAAGGTCAGTATAAACCCACTACTGACTACATCAGGCACACTTTGAGTCCTTACAGGAACATTTTAGCAATCATTTGTCATTGTTTTTTGTGACCAGCTGAGATTCATTTATTACAGCGTACCAAGAACACACTCAGACCTGTCTAAAAGTGGCAGAGATTTCTGTAATAGGCTGCAAATGTTTTCGTGTGTGTACGTACGTATGTATACATATACATGAAAACGTATACATATGTGTGTGTGTGTGTAAGATAAAGACAGGCACTGACTAGCCTATCTGTGAGTGACACTCACAATGATATCTTATCCAGGTCAAACAAAACAGCAAGATTACTTTAATCATTTGAATCAATCAAGTTCAGAAATAAAGTAAATTACCATCCTATAACAGCCACACCTCCTGCCTGCCTGCTCTGCCTCTTCTTCAGCTCCATTAATCAGTGATCAGGTTGATAACCAGGAATGTTATCTTGACAATCTTAGTATAGAGATCTGGACCTGTGTGTTGCTAATGACAGCTTCTCAACAGAAAGAATAGACCTACATCTACTGAGCAAAGGTAATAGTTCTTACTCGAAGGTGAAGAACTGGCCTACATACAGAATCAGCATGACAATGTATTACCCTCACACCTCCACAAGTGGGCCTATTCAAGACAGACTGCCTGCTGATTGAATCCCTCATCAATAATTCATCAGGATCAATGTAAAAGGTATTGAAGTTGACTTTCCTCTGATCGCTATCTAAAACACAGAAGACGGGATAACAGTGATGAAACACATCATGCAGGACAGCTGTCTGCTCTTGCCTGGGAGGTTTTTTCTTTAACCCCCGCTAGTTTTCTGTAATCTTTGTGTTTGTTTGTCTAGATCCTGAGGAGGAAGGGTTGTTGGGTTGTGTGAAGAAGTTGTATGACTCACCCTCAGATTGCTCTGGGTAGAATTGTCCAAGGCATGACCTGGATTATGGCTAATGAACCATGTGCATAAAGCATGTCTCCTGAACTGCCTCTTCATCCCATAATATGTGGATTCAGCATTTAGACACACACACATACACTCAATGTATCCAAGGATGTCAGTACAGTAGGCTGCCATGCTTTACGCACATGATCCATTCTGGGGTTCGACAGATATTTGTGTATTGATGCCGATAGACAATATTTTGTGCACATATGCAATGTCATTACATTTTTCCATTTTCATGCCAAAAAATGAATGGTCTTTCCCCCGGATTTTTATTTCAACATCATTTTCACCACCATGTGACATTAAAACCCATACTAATGAAAGTCTTGTAGGGTCAGCAGCTCTTTACGGCAGGGTTACCCACCTACTCAGTGGCAGGGGAACTGGGACAAAAATACTTTGTGTACAAATGTGCAAACAAAATAAAGTTTCACGGGTGGTCAAGGAGGAGCCTCCATCGTATCGACAGGGGACCACATGACATGATATTTCATAAAAGGCCAATATCAGATACATTAGCAAAACGATATATCGGTCTAACCCTGATCCATTCATAGTCACGTCAAAGTGTGTGTCTGCGTTCTTCTGAGTGAAAACATTCAGTCACATGTAGTTCCTACTATGTCATCCAATATGAGGGTAAGGTCATGATTTAACTTAAGGCTGCTGAATTGTCTGAGAAAACGCAACTCCACCTGTCTCGTCTTGTGATATTATATGACAGTGTGCAGTTATTCTGTCATTCTGTCTCTTATCAATCTTTCTAACCTGACTATTTACTGAATAGTCAGCTTTGACTTCTTATGCCAAGATGACTGACGCCCCTCTCTCTGCTCTCTCCAAGCAACATTTAGAGGTTGAGCTTTAAATGATTCAGCTGTTGCCAGTGAACAACTTAAGTACAGATGGATATGAGAAAATAGATAGTTATAGACAGGGATGATATGTTTTGAGTGAATCACCCCGCCAGACGGTCTGAGCACATTGCTACTTTGCCGGTCAACATGGTCTCATGTCAGCTTAGAAAAACAGTCCGCTAAACAAATCTTTGGGTGACTCTAAAATTCCATAGGATGTTATTCATCCATGGAGAATGCTCCGGCTGGGTGAGAGCACTCCCTCGGTGTGGTGGCAGCATGTTTACATTCTCCATTCTGGGATGTGTACCAGGTTCCAGTATGGTCTACTGAGGTCTTCCTCACCCTGAGGTCTGCTCTACTTTTAGGCCCAAACTGACAGGCTCACGCCCTTTATTTACCCTTTTGTGAGAAATCCAATTCTGGGTTTGTAAACTCCAAGAAAGGACTAAGGTAATGTCAGGGGATCTACAGAGCTCATAGGACACATGTGAATAACAGCTAGACTGGTTAGTTGTATTCTACCTGGAGCTGGATCTCTGTTTACGATCACCACATCCTTGTAATGTACATTCATTGAGAGACAGAGAGATACAGAGAGACACAGAGAGAGAGAGAGACAGAAAAACTTCCTTTCTCCCTCCCCTACCAGAGGCATCCTTCATATTTATTGGATCAGTAAAATGGCCAGAGTCTGGTCACATGATCTCATGAGCCAATGGGATGTGGAGTCAGGGCTGCTGTGGGGAAAAGTGCTTCAGCATGCTGGATTCACTAGAAGATATGAACGAGTATCCTAAAAATATCCTCTTGAATCCCAAATTGCCCCCGCACATCCACACACAGACTTGCACGTATTGTACCAAAATATTCTCCCCTGTTAAGTTGTGTGTGTGTGTCTTCTTTGTTCTGTATGTTACATTACATTACATTACAGTCATTTAGCAGACGCTTTTATCCAAAGCGACTTACAATGAGTGCATTCAACATAGGTAGGCAAGAAAACTACTAGTCACCAGAAATCATAAGTGCATTTCCTTCCTAAACAAGCAACTAAGAGCATAACTAGTGTTAAGGTAAGAGTGCAATAAGTTATCAACCTACTTTATCTTAAACAAATGAGACAAATAAGAGAATCAAATAAACAAGAGCTAAGACAAATAAGTGAACCAAATAAACAAGAGCTAAGCATGTTGGTTTATTTGTGTGTGTATGAGCACGTGTGTGTGTGTGTGTGTCAAACCTAGTTATTACTGATAGACTCATTTACAGTTTTACAGCCAGTGGTTGTTAAGGCAAGTCAGTATTACACAGGGAAGTCAGTACCTTCTGCTTCATGCCTGCACTCCCTGGCACTTCTGCCCTTTGAACCATTTCTATTTGTGCTCAGGAGCTACTCTGGCAATGTGTTTTTGGTTAGGTCACACTGCGTTAACACAGACAGACACACACACACACACACACAAACATGAACACATGTACACACGCTGTTCAGCAGAGCTCACGGGACCTGGCAGTAAGTAGGAGACTTGACAAGAAGTGAGACGTAGCGCTACTGAAATGGAAGAGTTGGCAAGACGACTGGGACAAATATGTCACCCTTCCCATCGACCAGCTGTGCACAAGGGAACGAGGAGGGGAAGCCCGATGCCTGGCCGGCCGTGCTGTTGCAACGGGGAGCATGGGCCATGACTAACCTGACAGGATGTGGAAAATAACTGACTCAACTGTGACACTGGATCTGAGTCTGGAAGCTCCCACGTTTGCCAACTTACAATGATTACTCCCATATCCTGACAGTATGCACACTTCAGCTTTAGGGTTGCCTTCATGTGTGTATGTATTCACAGTGTGTATGTGTGTAAATCCAGCTGTATATTTGAGAGAGAGCAAGGCGTGGTGTAGGGAGAACATTACTAATGGCCTCCACCCTCTCAGCCAAAGAGGGAATCCTTCTTGATTTCTGCGAGGGAGTAGAAGGGTGGGGCAGGGAGGGGGAAGTAAGTGGTTACAGGGGAGGGACGGTTTGGTATTTGCAGTTGCAATGTGTGGATTGGGAGTTAGATCTGCAAACGACTCCAGTATGTGGGGGGCGCCCCCCCTGCTGCATATATGGATGACTCATGACTCACATCCGTCAGATGCTAGTTCTCCCTAACGCCACCCGTACTCTCCGCCACTCCCTGATCCTACCAGCAAAAGCAAAAAGTAAGTCTCATAGCAGCTGTCGCCTGTTAAGAAAAGCACTCGTGTTGAAAGAACGAAGGAAAAGATTTGCTCAGTTCTTGGTCGGGTTTCTGGTCCCTCACGTGGGCCTCCTCCGTTCACTGTACTCTGCTATATTCATTAGGAAAAACCTAGGGCCAGGCTTCCAATGAGAGGGAAACCATAGCAAGTAATTAAGAGTGCCATGATCTAATTGCTTTAATGACATGGTACCAAACTTTCCAATCACAGATCTCTTGCTGTACACAAAGCCAGGCCTACAGCAGATGGCTTGAAGGAAAAGCCCCAGTGCAACTCTTTCTCAGTTCACCTTTTTTTGGGAGGGGGACCATCTGTATGTGCTGAAGCTCCCTTGCTCTTCCCCCACCATGTCTCTGGAGTGTATGCGTGAGTGTGTGTGTTATGTCTGTGTCTTTACTAGCCTAGTAAACCCATACACAGTAGGTGATGCTAAAGGCTTGTCTGGCATGTGTTGCAGGATGCTGCGAGGGCTGAGCGACTGGTTCTGGCAGGAGCGACTGTGGTTCCCAGAGGGCCTGGGCTGGGCCGACCTGGAGGACAGGGATGGCCGGGTCTACGCCAAGGCCAGCGACCTCTGGGTGGCGCTGCCCATCGCCCTTTTTTTCCTCATTGCCCGTCAGATCTTTGAGAGGTCAGCATGTCTTTTATTCTGTCTTTCTCTGTATCTGTGTCGCTCATCTGTGTCTTCCTTTGCATATCTACACATGCCTTTTTTTAAATTACTTTAATTACTTCTCTCTATCCCTCTTTCCACCCCCCCCACCCCCCCTCATTGTTTTCCATCCCTCCCTCCCATCCAGTGATGTAGTGGTAAATAAACTATGAACTCCAGTCAGTGATCCTCATAATGCAAACAAAACAAAAGTAGAACAATATTTATCTAATGACATGTGAGAGCTTGGTGCTCTTTGGTTGTAGAACTGATTTCAAAACAGCGATAACAAGGCGCTTCCACTTACAGACGAGGCTGCCATTTATTGAGGCGCACATCACAGCCAACGCTGCCCTAATAAAAAGTTATAACATACATCAGCCTGGTACTACTAACTATGACGTATACAATTACTATATTATGATGGTTTAGATTAGCTGGATTTATATGAACTTTGGGTAAACCATGTTTCAGATATTTTCAGATTGCGTTTATTTGGGTACATCCATCCCTCCTTCTTCCTTTTCTCACTGTTTCCTAGTTCTTCATCGCTTCTCCTTCTTGTCTCATCCCCGTCTCTCTCGCGCAACATCTATGTGTCATTTCAGGACGGTGGCTACGCCCCTGGCCGCTCTCCTGGGCGTGAAAGAGACGGTGCGGCTCAGAGCCCCTCCCAACCCCACACTGGAGTCCTACTACTGTAACACTACCAAGAACCCCACAAAGGTGGACATACACACACGCACACACTCAAAGAACGCAGAGTACAATGCCATGCGTGTGGTGACGGAATGAAAAATTCATGCTAGCGTTAACACCCTCTTTGTGTCGTTCTCAGGGCGCAGT
Source organism: Hoplostethus atlanticus (assembly GCA_034670405.1). NCBI lineage: Eukaryota > Metazoa > Chordata > Actinopteri > Trachichthyiformes > Trachichthyidae > Hoplostethus > Hoplostethus atlanticus. Next base: position 1,864,323 of record JAXDDX010000016.1, on the reverse strand, counting down.
AGCGAGTCTTTGTAAGCAGACCGGCTATTCAGAAAGACAAGTGCAGCGATGGTTCAGGAGGCGGAGGAACCAAGACAGACCCAGCCTGCTCAAGAAGTTCAGAGAGGCCAGGTACACACACACACAAACACACACACACACACACACACACACACTCAAACATATAGACACACAGCTAGCTATACAGCAGGTTGAAACAGTTGCCACCCTTGCATTCCTCTGGCTATATGACCACAAAACTATCCCTCTATTTATAACACACACTCATTATAATGCCACTCTGCTGCTATCATGCCTGCTGCTCTTTGGACACACACCCAATTCCAACCGCCCACCCATCATCCACACGCACACACACACACACACACACTAGCACTGGGCTCTGTCGCCACGATTATGTTTATGTCTGACCATTTACTGTAACAGAAGCAGGGTTAAGCTAATACCATGATCACCTGATAAGAGGGGACACGTCTACTGAAGTTAGTCAACTGTTAACACTTGGCAGACAAACAGCTATGCCCACAGACAGACAGCAGCGGTTGGCACAGATAGCACGACAGACACACAGGCAAACAATGATGATATGCATGCAAACAATCCTTCAAGGCTGTGGTAATGCATGATCCCGTCCCGTGTGTGTTGCGTTCAGTGTGTAACTTGTGTGTGTAGTGATTCCCATTACCATTAGCTTCATTGTCATGTACATTATCCATGTCAGACGAGAGATTCACAAAGCTTTTTTTTTTTTTTACACAACTTGCAAGAACAAAGAAGCTGAATCAGCGGAGTGTTCTCTGTGTGTGTGTGTGTGTGTGTGTGTGTGTGTGTGTGTGTGTGTGTGTGTGAGCGAGTTTCGGGAACTGAAATTAGTGCTGTTGATTGTATTGTGGATTCATGTTTTTGCAGATGTTTTGCAGATTCATGTTTTGCAGGGTGTTTGGGTGTGTGTGTGTGCAGATGTGCATGTGATAGCATGTTGCCCTGTCCCCGGTCACTGCGTGTGTGTTACAACATTTCTCTTCTGAATCAATCTATTGTGCCTTTGCAGACAACAGGCTCACTGTCTCTCTCCCGTTTCCCCCCACTGTATGTCTCTCTTTCTGTGTATCTTCTTTCTGTACTCTTTCTGTACTCTACTTTCAATTTCCTTTTTCCTCTGTCTGTCTGTCTGTCTGTCTGTCTGTCTGTCTGTCTGTCTGTCTGTCTGTCTGTCTGTCTGTCTGTGCTGCTGTGTGTTCTGTGTGAACTCCTCTCTCTCCACCTGTACAAGAGGCAGTGGAGACGACCCCTCTGTCTCTGTTACAGCACGTTAACAGGGGGGATACTGTCTCACTACTCTTCTAGGCAATGCGGGGAAGTCAACACGCGTTCGCCTTGGCTGTGTGTGTGTGTGTGTGTGTGTGTGTGTTTGTGTGCATGTGTGTGTGGGCTTGTGTGTGTTTGTGCGCGATCGTGTCCTTATTTGACATTCTCTGCGTATTCAGGCTATTCATTTAGCCTGGTATTTCTTTCTAACTTGCACCCTCGAGTCCATGAGTATGTGAGTGTGTGGGCTTGTGTGTGTGTGTGTGTGTGTGATGTGTATATGTGTGTGTGCCTGCTTGTAGAAAATGTGTCTTTTGTTGTTACCCCAATGACTGAGTAGAAAGTGTGTATGTGTGTGTGTGTGTGTGTTCTCTTGCAGTTGGAGATTTACCTTTTACCTTCTTGCTTTCATTGCTGGCCTGGCCGCCCTCATCGATGTGAGTACTTCCATTTTAACCTCGACCCCTCCCCCCCCGGTGTCCGTGTTCACGTCCCCACATCCTCATCCTGTTGCACCATCATAATTGATAGTAATCGGTCTTTTGCTGTGGTAACCTCACCGTTCACACTGTCAGAGGGGCAGCATTGACTCATGGCCATGCCAACTCAGCTGATACAAATACAACTGTCTGCCTCTGTTGTCTCACCCACTCCTCTCCTCCCTCTCCCCCCCCCCCCAGAAACCCTGGCTGTATGACCTGAAGGAGATGTGGGAGGGCTTTCCTGTGCTGGTACGTCACTACAATGGCTGCATGCACCGAGTGTACAAAACACAGGGAACACCTTCCTAGTATAGAGTTGTACTTTTGAACATGGCTGTATAATGCACATATAGTATATTGCACATGTTGTTTTCATGTTGTGAAACTGAAGAGCTGTTCCCTCTCCCTCAGACTCTCCTGTCCTCTCAGTATTGGTACTACATGATAGAGCTGGGCTTCTACGCTTCTCTGCTCTTCAGCGTGGCCTCCGATGTCAAGCGCAAAGTAAGTCAAATGTTGTCTGATTTATCTTTGTGAATTGTCTCCTGTCTTCCTTCGTTCAGGTGTTCACGGGTAAAATGAAACAAACGACTTACACCAGATTACCTACAAATCAATAGAGAGTAAATACCATTATCTGCTTCCATCAGCTGTAGTATGCTGGCAACATACTGAGACATGCTGTATGTTATTATACGTATGTATGTTCACCTCCTATGACCCTCACATCATAAGACTCTACAGAACAGAGTTAGCATGTCATGCTTCTACATGCTCATCACACAATGTGTGACTGTATGCAGTAGCAAGGCAAGCATTATTCTGTTCTCACTATCTGATCAGTATGAAATCTGGCATGGACTGTGAGACATTAGACATTAGACTGTTGCTACATGTGTGAGGGTGTGTGTGTGTGTGTGTGGACTCTGCTCAACTCAGGTCAGCTTAAAGGCGTAGAGGGGTAAATCTTACCAGAGAGGCATTGAGAGTATAACACTCCAATGTCCTAACCTAGATGTCTCTTAAGCAGGATTTTCCCCCTACACATAGACACACTCAAGACAAGACAGTCAAGACACTCAAGACAAATATATATTCTCAACATTCCCCTTTCCCAAGATACATAGCATGTCTCCTCCACCATGTTTCTCTCTCTCTGCAGGACTTCAAGGAGCAGATTGTCCACCATGTAGCTACCATCCTCCTCATCAGCTTCTCCTGGTGTGTCAACTACATCCGTGCTGGAACCCTCATCATGCTGATCCACGACTCCTCTGATTACTTCCTTGAGGTAAATGTCTATATTACCTCCTTGTGTTACAGCGTATTCATAATACTGTTATTACCACACTGCTGACCCCATGGACAGTCACAACCAGTGAGCTGCATCGATGGCAATGTGACATATCTGTAGGAATTGTATGCATCATCTTGTGAATACAATGAATGAGAATAGGCCTACTATGAATATCATCACACAGCTTGATGCCTGTTCATCCCTACCAGCAAGAAGAAAATTCATTTTCAAGCATTTACATGCTGGGCACCAAATGAATTAGTTCAAACTGACACTAACACACTGATGATACACTGCCACCTTGTGGTTATCTGCATCTCATTGACCTCTCTGTTTTTCCTTTCCTTCAGTCTGCAAAGATGTTCAACTATGCTGGGTGGAGGAATGCCTGTAACTACATCTTCATTGTATTTGCTGCAATCTTCATCATCACTCGCCTTGTCATCTTCCCCTTCCGGTATATGTAACATCAACACGGACACACCCGCCAAAAAAAAACACAGACACACAGAGACATTCTTATGCAATCCTTTTGGTGCAAAGCCATGCTGCTGAAGTGACCTTGTCTTCCATTCCTCACTGTCTCCGTTGCAGGATCATGTACTGCACATGGGTCTATCCAGTGACCGTCTATCGTCCCTTCTTTGGCTACTACTTTTTCAACGGCCTTATGTTGGTACTGCAGTGTCTCCATATCTTCTGGGCTGTCCTCATCATACGTATAGCCGTCCGCTTCCTCACCAACAATGTAAGTCGACACAAAGATGTGTTCACACACAATCAGACACACACACACATACACACGCACACGCACAACCAGACACACACACACACACACATCCATACACTTGGACTGTGTGAGAATGCTGTGATAGTGGCCAGAGCTCCAGTACAATTCGGAGCGGAAGGCCTCCTTGATTGATGAAGTGTTTCTAAGCACCTTTCTCTCCGTGCACTCTCTTCCTCCTTTTCTCAGGAAAAAGTGGATGATGAACGGAGTGACAAAGACGAGACAGACGAATCTGAAGAGGAGGAGGAGGAGGGGGAGAAAAAGGAGATGAAGAAAAACGGACCAGTGCAGAATGGCCATGTGGTCTACTACAATAACCACCGCAAAACAGAGTGAAGCAAACAAGTTTCAGGACAAACATAGAGTGTGAGAAGGACTCATATCCCTCACTGGGGGAGAAAATCAGAGGGATAAAGAGAGAGAGAAGAAAAGTGGAGAAGGGATGTGGGTAAGGGAGAGGGCAAGGCATTCCCTAAGTCCAATAACAGCAGGTATCTGAGGAAATTTGACACTGTTACCAATGCACAACACACACACACACACACACACACACACACACACATACATACTCGCATTTGCAGGGCACAGAGACCCAGGAGAAGTGATACACTATATGAAGTGGCATGGCCTTTGTAGTCACACACACACAAACAAATTACATGAAAGAAATGGAAACGTCACACTGGAAACGTCTCAGTGCGATGTCAGTCCCTTGACTAGTTTGCCCTAAATGTAAAGAAGAGAGGGATGACAGTTGAGAGGAGCAAAGGTGTGGGGAGGACACAGGAGAGAGGGATGCTGCTTCTCTTATAGCTTTCCTTGCCATAGCGGTGTGCCTTACAGCCGACTGATGGCTGTTTTCTTTAAATGCCATTTTAAAGCTTTCTGCCTTTAGCATGTTTTTCTTTTTTCGGTTGTACCCTTTATGTTTACTACTAAAGGTACACAAGAAAGTGACAGAGTGAGACTGGGTTTTATGAAAGTGAAACGAGAGGGCATTTATTTCCCTAATTTTCTGTCTATGCAATTATGTGTTTGCTCCGCTCCTGCAGTGTCTTTGCACGAATCTATAGTGGCTCTTATAAAATGCATGCAGTAGGACTGTGTGCCTTTGCTCTCCATTACTGTTCATGAGGCCATTCAAAATGTAAGTGTCATCCACCTGATGGCAGAGGAAAGCAGCAGAGTTTGAGTAAATTTTCAGTTCAGTAGAAGAATCAAGAAGCAAGACAAGTTTGATTTGTTATTTTAATTTCGGTTGATTTCCTGGATCTTTTAATCACTACTACTACGTCTCTCTGTCAGTATTGTCTTAATGTGCCACACAAGTCCCTCTGATATTGGAGAGAAGGTGTTTTTAAATCAAACCTCATATTGTTATCTTCAGTGCCCACCACTGTACAGTGTAGCTATGTTCTGTGTCTTGTTACTTGATGCAGAACACTGAACACTGCACACGGACAGATTTTTTTTCTAAAGTACACAAATTGTTTTACGTTTTTATCCATCTTTTTTTTTTTTAAATCTAAGGTCCAAATAATCCATCAGGGGTCCAGCCAATCAGGAATCTAAAAACATTTGATCTGTGTTCCAGTCTAGACTCATTCCAGCACGGCATACAATGCCTGCTTCAACCAGAGATGTTTGAGCTGTGCATAGGAAGTTTGTATTTCCCGGCTTAGCAGAACCCACAGTCGAAGTAGTCAGGAATATCCATAAATTAGAGATGACTGCTTAACACAAACACTGCCATGGAGTCACAGTTTCCTGCTAGCTTTGTAGTAGTTTGAGCCAGCTGAATCCTGAACCATACTGATGATGCCGAGATCCACCCACCGTAAAGAGATGACTCTAAATAGCCACTGATGAGTCACTGTGGAGGTGGACTGTCAAGATGGAGATGTTTTCCTAAGGCAATTGGAATGGGACAGATTAGCCATGTCCATTTATTATTTTTTTTTTTTTAATGTGGCTGGATTTCTTGAGGCCATTGCCTAGTATCCTGGGTTATGTTATCCTGGGTAAGAATAAAAGTTGTTTGGTTTGAGTGATTTTAGGTATGATTCCTATGTATGACACGGGTTTACAGTTATGTTCTTGTTTGATGTTAGTACCAAGGAGATGAAAGATCTTGAAATCAGGTTTTTAGCAACTCAATCATTAAATTATGAGGATGTATGAGGAATTCATAAAATAATGAAAGTGTTGTAGTTTTGTTGTTATGCTTTCAAGTTGTATGTGTATGTCAAGTGCCTTATCTGTAATGTATAGGATGCTGTCTCTCTCTCCTGTCTTTATTTCCTCTCATCCTCTCCTCCTCTCATTCCTGTCTCCATTTAATGTCACAGAGCCAACTCTGAGACCTCCCTCCCCACTGTCTCATTCACCTTTCACTCCTCTCTTCTACCCTCCATTCACATCCTTTCAAACTCGCCCTCATTCCACCATGTTCCTTTTTTACTAACCCTGACCAACCAGCAAACTCTCTTCCCCAATGATACAGAAGAAACAACTGTGTCCTGATTACAGTGTTATTTTTATTTTGTATTTTTGTGTTTAATGATGCCTAAGTATTATTATTAATAATAAAATCAAAGATCATAAATTACATCTACAATTCTGTCCAAAGTTGTTTTCATTTGTTTCTGCATCACATGTCTGTTAAGGCACCACACACAATAAATAATATAGAATTATATATATAATATATATATATATATATATTATATAATAATGAACCAGAGGTTCTCAAACCTTTTCACATCAAGGACTTCTAAATAGATCTGCATTAGACCACTGATCCCCAAGGAACTCTGAGATGATGTTTGTTGTCAGATGTGACTTTTTACAGAATTATAATATAACTATACCATAGGTGGGGAAATAACAAGTGGGAAGAGGGACATCCATGATGAAAACAGTCATCCTTTCACATGTTATCAATGTGTGAACGTCAAGTAAAAGGAAATTATATTAAATTATAGTGAAATTAAACTATTATTAATTTTGCAGGGAGCCCCCTCAAGGACCCCGAGGAGTGGGAATAATAACCTGCACAACCAAACAGCCTATGAATTAGTTGGCAGATCGATTTCAAAGGCTACCATTTTCGGAAGAGATTATGACACTAAACACTGTGAATGTTTGAGTCAATTTCTAAACCTGTAGAATAATTTTATATCAGATCCAGCATGTCTTTATTATCATCATATGGGTAGCAGCCCAGTTGGTATATTCTCTATAAACCAGAGCAGAAAAGCATTGATACTTTCTGGTTTTCAGACCACCAGTCAAAAGTAGCAACAAATCCAAATACCTTATATTTAGATCTTCTACTTCTGTCATCCCAAAACCTGTCATGTTGTTTGCATGACTCTGGAGATTTTCACCGCGAGTGATATCGGGGTGGAGCAAAACCTGGATTTCCCAACATTGTACGTCATTTGTATCTAGCTCGTGTGATATCCAATAGAATGTAGAGAAATGGAGACACTGTAGACAGCTCGTATGACTTGGAAACCCACTGCTAGCCCGATACGCCATTTTGAATAGACGGGGGGTTTAAACCGGGGGAAAACAGGGAAAGGGACATTAAATGAGATATACCGTTATACCCGTATTTTAAATCCTTGGCGCGCTGTAAAATGTCACGAGTCATGGCGCTGGACATTTACTGCACGAAATAAAGGCGCACAAGGGAGGAAATTGGCAGGGTACTGGTTAGCAGCAAGCTAGCACAGGGGGGGGTTGAAGGATTTTTTCCGCAGCTGAACTAGTTTTGTTTGTTTATGTTATTCAACGCGGATATGTCCTCTTCAAACCCAGGTAAAGTACTGTTAAAGTCAGAATAATAATGTAAGGACATGTTAATATGTGACTGTCAAATGCCTACATGTGTTTCTTGTGCCTAGCTAAATCTGACACTTTCCTAAAGATAGCGTGACAGCATCAGCTAAGTTAGCTTAGTGCGAGCCAAGCTAATACCACTAATGGCTCTGCAGCTAGCTGGGGTTAGCAGGCTAACATAGCTGGTTATTGAATAAGTGATAGTTGACGGGCTAGCCAGCTAACGGTGGCTAGATTAACAGTTAAAACAACTCACTTATGATTTAGCTTCCACGGTTAAATTATATAATGCCATGCCAAGGTGGACAACGAGCTCTGGTTAGCTCGGTTCACTGGCTGAGGTACTTAGAAGTTAGCCTCGATTGCAGAGTGTATGCCAGATGTAACTTTAGATCAGTGTTGTGATTGGATTAGCTAGGTTTGTAGCAAGATTGAAGAATTGTTGATATGTTGATATGATATATGCTGGCTAGGCACTACTATAAACACAGCTAGTTGGATGGCTTTTCTGAGTGCATCTGGTGGGTTGGGGTTCCAGTTTCTTTTTCAGTAAGAATCACCTGTCATCTATGCTACATTGCTCACTCTCTATTTCTGGTATTAATAGAGCCAGAGCCAGATCCAGATCTGGGTATGGGGGCAAGTGGGACCCAAGCAAGTGGTGGGGCAGTTGTACCAAAAGGGACCAACAAAAGACGAGCTACGTAAGTGTGTGTGTGTGTGTGTGTGTGTGTGTGTGTGTGTGTGTGTGTACTGATAGTACTTATTTGATATTGGTCATTATGGCCAAAATCCTGAGTATACTTATATGAAGCTACTAAACAGGCTTTCTCCTCATTTTCACAGGACAGACTTTGATGACGATGAAGGAAGCAAGCTGTTCAGGTACATATATTGTGTTTCTTGCATAAAGCATGACTAGTTAGCATATGGGCTGTATGGATTGTCCTTGTCTACTCTGTCTTTTCTCAGGTGTGACGATGAAACATCAGGCTCCAACAATGATAAGGAGCGCTTTGCCAGGTAGGAGGTTGAATTAGAAGAAGTGTGTGTATGGATATTATTATATAACGGTTACCCCCTGCCACTCTCCCTCTCCTTTTTTCCCTTGTTCTGTCTGACACGCTCCCATATTTTCATTTTGGTAGTGATTTTTGGGCTCATGTTTTAGTGAGATGGTTTCATTTGCAGGTTTTTGCAGATAAGGAAAAACTAGCCATGTATGGCCTGTACCACTCTGGAAGGCTGCCTCCCCTGCTTGTGTTTATGTCAATACTGAATGCACTGAACAAATACTATACTGTCCTGCTGGTGCCCCAGAGCACTCATTTTGACAGCACAATAATATGGGTATATTTCCCAGCTTTATGTGTCTGTTTTTGTTCCTGTCAGAATGGTTATCTGTCTCAATCCACCACTATGTTTTATGTCACTAACTGCTTTGCTGTATGTGAGTCAGGCAGGGACTTCAGTTCACTGTTAGTGATCCCTTCCTCTTGAGCAACACTCCTCTCTTCCCTTCTATCATTCTCTCTCTCTCTCCCCTTCTCAGGATATCTGAAGAGTCTCTCTTTCAGCACTTGCTCTCTTTTGTCACTCTGACTACCTTTGACAGACCAGGCTCTCTCACTATCATGTTTATTGATCATTGGCTACATATTATCATTCGTGCATCCATTATTCCTCACTCTCTCTCAAACCCGCCTCTTCCCAATCGGCATATTTACATTGCAACATTAACTCTAAACTCGACCCCATGTTGTCCACCTGCCCGTGTGTTTCCCCCCATATCTGTCCCTTCTGTCCACTCCACTGCTTCTGCCTCTCCCTCCCTTCCTCGTTCCCTCGGTCCAGGGAGAACCACAGTGAGATTGAGAGGCGAAGGCGGAACAAGATGACTGCTTACATCACAGAGCTGTCAGACATGGTGCCCACATGCAGCGCCCTGGCACGGAAACCAGACAAACTAACCATCCTACGTATGGCTGTGTCCCATATGAAATCCCTGAGAGGAAGTGGCTATACCAATGCAGACGGGACATACAAACCATCCTTTCTCACTGACCAGGTATTAAGAAGCGTGACAGAGAGAGGTGTGGATATGGAGGAAGGGTCAGATGTATAATATATTATCTATAAAATATTACAGGTTTATAATAATAATAATAATAAACTTGTATAGCACTTTTCAAAAACATACTTACAAAGTGTTAAACAGGAAATAATAAAAATAATAAAGACTTGTAGGTACATTACAGTACATTACAGTCATTTAGCAGACGCTTTTATCCAAAGCGACTTACAAAGGTGACACCCCTGAGACTGAGAGTCTCACGCTCTACCCGACTGAGCTGTCCGGCCCGGACAGCAAAGGTATAGCAATAAAATAAAATCTTAGGAAAACAGTAGAAAGATATAAATTAAAATATAATAAATCGGACATAGAGGGTAACACAATAACAACAAAAAAGTTAATACAAATAGAATCCGATGTAAAAGTTGCATCTGACAGCAATATAGGATAAAGGATGATACTGATTTTGCTGACTTGAGATTTGAACTGACTTGACCTGAACCATTAAATCTTCTTGTCTTATCTTCACACATCGTCTCATAACACAGTGGAGGAACCTTAGATCATCACTTAGGCAGTATAGAGAAGAGGGGAATGGCTGTGATGCAAACAGTTGAGCAAAGACCTGTAGACCTCTCATCCTCAATGCCTACCCTCCCTTTGATCCCATCTGTCTGTAGGAGCTGAAGCACCTCATCCTGGAGGCAGCTGATGGCTTCCTGTTTGTAGTGTCATGTGAGACTGGCCGCGTTGTTTATGTCTCTGACTCCCTGACCCCCGTACTCAACCAATCACAGTCTGACTGGCTTGGCTCCTCCCTTTATGACCAGCTCCACCCAGATGACACAGAAAAGCTCAGGGAGCAGCTCTCAACATCAGAGAATAACAACACAGGTACGAAGCACACATACACACACATTGTGTAGACTGTGAACTGTATAAAGTCAGACAAGACTTCATTGAATGTGTTTGACATTTTCATGTGTATGGGCAGTTCCATGAACATAGACAAAATAGTATCATCCATTTAAAAACATCAGACTAACACAATGAAGCCCCAAGGCTTATCTCCCTTGTGGGTATGAGAAAAATATTGTCTCACATGCACCTCTATACACCCATGATGGCCTAACTCTCATCTGCCTTAAGGGAGAATGTTAGACTTGAAGACAGGAACGGTGAAGAAGGAAGGCCAGCAGTCCTCAGTCAGAATGAGTATGGGAGCCCGTCGATCATTCATCTGCAGAATGAGGTGTGACTCTCACTATAATTGGCAAATCAATTCATAACTTAGAGTGAAATGTGTGCATCGATGTATGGTTTGTTCATTTACTGAGCTGTGTGTGTTTACAGGTGTGGCACGTGCCTGGTGGAACCCATGTCTATGAACAGACTAAACTTCCTTAGGACTAGAAACAGGTGACTTATACCGAGCTGTTATGTTGGTTATGTTGTTTATGTTGTTGAGACCTGCAGGGAAGATGAGCATCATACCTGAAGTTGCCCACTAGCAATAAGATTTACGTGAGAACAAAGGGATTGTTGGCATAATAATTGATTGATTTGAGGAATATTTTACAATTCCTTTTTGCTCCTCAGGAATGGTTTGGGTGCAGCCAAGGAAGGGGAGCCCCAGTATGTAGTGGTCCACTGCACCGGATACATCAGGTCCTGGCCCCCTGCAGGTAAAACCAGTAATTCTGTGGATGTTGAAATGTACAGTCATATATTACTGTATATATTTGCTTCACAAGATGACTATCTGTGAAGCTGTGTAAGAAATTGTAGAAGAAGGGTTTTCTTCCTTTGGATATGTCATTGTTTGAAGTTATAGAACATGGCACAATGTTGACACAGTTTGTGTGTGTTTGTGCATGTGTGTTAGGAGTGTCGTTAACAGACGAAGAATCAGACAACACTCAGGGGAGTCGCTACTGTCTAATTGCCATTGGGAGACTACAGGTATGTGTGTGTGTGGGTGTGTGGGTGCTGGGGTGCTGGGGTACCTGTGTGCTATCAAACTTCATGGTTTATAGCACTTAAGATAATTACCAGGAGAACATTATGAAAATATACATCATTGAAAAAAAACCCTGAAGAATCCTTGTTTTCTTAGCCCTTGCTTTAAACTGTTTGACATTAAGGATGACCGAACTTGCCTGTTCATTCTGTGATGCATTATGTTTATACCAAAATTGTGTTTTGTGTTTTTTCTTTAGGTGACTTGTTGCCCAGGTGACTCAGACATTAACAGCATCAGTGTTCCAGTGGAGTTCATCACACGCCATAACTGCCAGGGCACCTTCATCTTCGTAGACCACCGCTGTATGGCCACCGTGGGCTACCAGCCCCAGGTAAGGTGTTTGCATCAGGGCAAATAGAGGCGCACCGATAGAATCTGTAGTATTGGAGTCTTTGCTGATTCAGCTCCCAAGTACTCACATGACGTTGTTCCAATACCGATGCCTTAATGAGCTGCACTTTGGCGCAATAAAATACTTTCCTAGTGGGAGGAAAAATATCTGCTGTGTGGCGGTTCTTTGATCTCAGTGAAGCAAAGTGCCAGCTGTGCCAAGATGTGGGGCAGAGTTTAGAGCAGAGGAGATGCGAAGCAGCTCAGACAGTAGTTATAGATACAATAATACCAGATGTAAGGCATTTCTTCCTTCAAAATAAAAGCATAAAATTAGTCTGTCACTGTTGGAAAATTAAATATATGATGTGAACAGGTTTTTTAAATATATTTTCATTCGCTACTGAGTCCCCGTTAAAATATTCACTTAGATTAGATACTTTGCATTACTCAAAAACTGCAACACTGTGCATTACAGGAATTATTGGGGAAGAACATTCTCGAACTGGCCCATCCCGAAGACCAGAGCTTACTGAGAGACAGCTTCGAACAGGTAGGTGTGCAGCTCATGTGTGCAGCTCTTTGTGGACTCTTGTGTTTGTACCACTACATATTATCTGTTTGTTATGTTGGACTTGTGTCCACAGGTGGTGAAGCTGAAGGGCCAGGTTCTCTCCGTGATGTTCCGGTTCCGCTCTAGATCCAGAGAATGGATCTGGATGAGAACCAGCTCCTTTACCTTCCAGAACCCATTTTCGGAAGAGATTGAGTATATCATCTGTACCAATACCAATGTCAAGTGAGTAAACCAGTGCTTACACAACACCGTTACACAGTCAAATGCAGCACATAGTGACTTGACAGCGTTGATATCTTGAAATCTGATTGTTGTGTTGTGAAAGAGCCCACTAAGTCTGTATGTTTACCTATCACCCTCATTCCCCAAATCCTCTTACACGCTTATCACAGTCCTTTAATAAATCATCCTCTGATCACTCTCTCCCTACACCTCTCCTCTGCAACTGCCTGTGTTTGTGGGGCAGTAGAACCTCAACTCAGGACCCTCCCACCCCCCTCTCATCCCCAGGGGGTTCACTGCCCCCCTCCCTAGGTCAGAGCAGCCCAAACGGCCCTCCTATGGTGCTCAGCCCGGGGCAGGTGGCCACCAGGTGAGACCAGGCCTGACCTGACCATCCTCCCCTGTGCTTTGGAGAGCAGGGGCTGTGTCTTTATGGGAGACCACTGCTACTTCCCTCAAGCTATAGTCCTTTTTTTCCTTTCTGGGTGATTCTCCCCTTCCTCGTTTCTGTCTGTAGTCCCCCGTAGTGTTGGAATGATAGGGCATTTGCCTAATAAGAAGCATGTCTAGTTTTTGCTTGCTTATGGTCAAAATAACTGTTAACACACAGCCCAGGTGGTATAGCAAGAAAGTGGTGCGTAGTTGTATAACAGAGTCCTCTCTGCTAGAGCGGGTTACTTGTCCTCCTTTCTTTTCTGTGTTGCCATGGTGACTGGTGGTGGGTTGAGTCAGCAGGGGTTTCTCACGCAACGGTGGAGGACATGGAAATGGCAATTAGCCCATCTTGACAAACTTCATCTCTTCCTCCCCATCTCTGTATGTCTCTGTCTCTCTCACTCTCAGGCAGTTACAGCAGCAGCAGCAGGCAGAGCTGGACGGAGGTGGAGGAAGAGACGGTCTATATGAGGCAGGACAAATCACCCTCTCGCAGGTACGACCATGCGTCTGTACATGAATGTATGTGTCCAATTTGAACCATAGATTCCGTCCCTTTTCTATTGGGCATGTAGAGCGTCTCACTGTGGTCACTAGAATGATGAGGTCTTTTTATGGTACACAATAGCAGGATGTCAATTCCTCTATTCAGTAGCCAAACAGAACAGGCTATCGGGAGAGTTTCACAACCTCCTCAGAACTGTCTGCTATTGATACTCATATCAACCATAACATAAGAATTCCCTGTGATACTTATGGACCTAAAGAGACTTTAAGGGATTTTTGATTTTAAGTAGTGAAACTTAACAGATGAGATCAATGGTGACAAAAGGAATTAGAAAAAAAGGGAAGGCACCGGCACTCACGAAATAGAAAAAATGATCCTTTAATTAGGGCAAGATGAACGTTTCGGCTAAAAAGCCTTCGTCAGCATAAAGTACAACATAGTGCACGACACTTAAATAGTAGATAGGTGAGGACCCCTGGCCAATGACCACAGCGAATCACTGATGTAAGATAGGGTTCACCTGTGTCAGGGATACAAGGGTGTAACCTGGAAAAGCCAAACAATGATAGGCTCCACTGGTGTGGAGGGGAAGGACATGTCCATCACACGGTATAACTCTAAAAGTTATACCGTGAGTTATACCGTGTGATGGACATGTCCTTCCCCTCCACACCAGTGGATACAGGGATACAGGTTACACCCTTGTATCCCTGACACAGGTGAACCCTATCTTACATCAGTGATTCGCTGTGGTCATTGGCCAGGGGTCCTCACCTATCTACTATTTAAGTGTCGTGCACTATGTTGTACTTTATGCTGACGAAGGCTTTTTAGCCGAAACGTTCATCTTGCCCTAATTAAAGGATCATTTTTTCTATTTCGTGAGTGCCGGTGCCTTCCCTTTTTTTCTAAATTATCTCCCTCACCGGGCACCCGCTACCATACTTTTTTCTTTTGAGTTGTGCGCACGTTATACGTTTTTCAGACAAAAGGAATCAGGCCATGTCTTCTACCACTCAAGCACTCAAAGAGCAGTGGTAAATATTGACACCCCATTGTGATACCATGATGTTGTGGTCCTCAGATGCCAGTGCAACCAGTGACCACAGTAGTGCCGGACCACAGTAAGAGCCTAGAGAAGCCAGAGCTCTACCCGTCCCTGTACCCAGGCCCGGACCAGACCAAGAGCCTTCCCTCCACCTCCACTCCCACCAACCAGATCTACCCTCCAGCCAACAACTACACCGGTGCCCGTTCCAATGATGCGTACAGGTAGACAGTCTGCTGTATGTGCATGTATGTGTACACTAAAGATGTATGTATCAGTATAGTTCACATGAAGGGTGTAATGCATTAGTTCTATATTAAAGTATTGAAAGTATTGAATCAAATCACCTGTGTTCATTTAGCATTAGAGGTGGTTCCTCTCCTTATTTTCACCACAGTTCCCAACGTAGGAACACTGAATCACGTTTTGCTACATTTCTCCTAGTACAAAGATCGGTACCGTGGTTATAAAGCTCACTCCCCTTACTCTTGTCCCCATGCTGGTTAGTATGACCCCTCAGATGGTGCAACCGGCTCACTCAGCAGGGCAGATGCTGGCTCAGATGTCCCGTCAGAATGGAGCTCCCCCATCAGTCACCCCCTCCAGCACCAACACCCCCCTCCAGGGAGGTCCAGCAGGAGGTTGGCCTAGGACGGGGCCTGGGGCAGGAGCTAGACCACCCTTCAACAACCAGGTGAGCCAGAACAACAGAACCCATGGTCTGATTTTGAAGTTGATCTTTTCAGTCTGTCCTCACTGAAATGACCCACAAATGAAACTTAGAACAAACTTAGAATCTTCTATGATTTTTTTAGTTATGTTATTTTTATTTATAAAGCTTATTCATTGAAGTGTTTGCCATCTAAAATTGATCACATATTCATACTTATTTTTTGGGGTATGTGTGTGTTTTGCTCCACTTACCACTAAACTAATTACAAAACCTGTAATTTTTGCTGTAACATATTTTGTTGGCAGCTCAGAAACAGATATTGTAGGGCCTAGATTTTATGTGTTATTATTTTTAACAAATACAATAAATGATCAAATTGATCAAAATATTGGAGAAAATCGGAAGAAGTGACACCATGAGAGAACACCGGGAGAGGGGTGTGAACATCCAGTCTCCTAGGTATCAGTAATTGGAGTGTCTTTTCCTGTTCTGGCCAACAGGTGGCTCCCCAGGCAGCAAAGACCATGTCTCCCCCATTTGCTGCCATGGGGGGATTTGGAGGTTGCTCATCCAACTCTTTTGGCCAGATGCCCACAGGTGCTGCTCCCACCCCTACCAATGGTGCAAACTACCCACCCATCAATGCACGTGCCAGCCTCAACACCAACGGTTATGGTGGGTGATGTGTGTATGTGTGTGTAGCTGTGTCTTTGTGTTATCCTGGTACATCGTCTCACCCCCCTGTCCTCTATCTCAGATGGCTCTCAGTCTGTGGCACAGTTCCCCTCCCGGGCAGTGGAGGCAGTGTGGCCCCAGTGGCAAGGCCAGCAGCACTCCCAGAGTAACACAGAACAGCATCCTCACGCTCAAGGCAACCAGCAAGAGATGTTCCCTGTGAGTGACTCAGGATCATTCTTTCTCGCATGCTCACTTTTGTTCTGTCTGTCTCTCTGTCTGTCTGTCTGTCTGTAATAACTATTCATCTGTGTGTCTGTGCTTCAGGATGTGCTGTCTATGCTGGACCAGCCTGCCAACTTCTCCAGTGATGACTTTGAGATCTACCCTTCATTCAATGAGTGACCCAGTCAAGACGTCTCTGCCCAGTTACCCCTTTGTCTTCCTTCCTCTTTCTCACTTTTAGCTCTTTGGCTCCTCTTTTTGATTTGCCATTACTGCTCCTAACAGTAGCACTCCTCCCCCTTGCCTAGCATGGCTTCATTGCACTGCCACAAGCCAGTTAAAGATGGAGGAGTAGACTTGACCACAGACAAATAGGAGAGGAAAAGGAATTGCTACTGACAGAGAGATTTATTGTAACAATATTCAGGCCATTGTAAGACAATTCTCTAGCTAGCACTGCCCAAAGCTCAACAACTCATGTTGTGTATATGTGATATATATATACAAGCGCACAATCATACAACTAGAACAATATAGATAGACTTCACCACAGCACTCTTACACTCTGGCATCAAAAGGAAACACACGCACACGCACACACACACACACACACAAAAGCCTTTCAATAATGGATTTTTCATACTCCTGTTTTTCTCAGGCATGCAGAGCTGTATTATACTATTTTACCCTATAGCATATAGACTAATCACGCCAATCATTGATTTAAACTCTCAGGAAATTGCGGTGATATACAGCTTTGGTGATTTTTATATTGTCAGTTATTGCACGCAAACCACCTCTGTGCTCACTTCACTCATTGTTTTAGACCCACAGCATGTATATGCATGTCAGCACTTACATGGCTGCTTTCACATAGTGCTTCTATATTGTGCAGTTACTGAGTAACACTTTTCTATGTACAACACGTATGAATTGATTCTTCTTCCAGAGAACATGTCAAGTTTGTCTTCATTGAATGACCTAGTTTAACAAGAGACACAAATAATATACGTATGTCTGAGTGCCCTTTTGAGATGTGTGTATTCTATTACCTTTGCCTACATGTACATACATACAGATATGTGTGTGTGTGTGTGTGTGTGTGTGTGTGTGTGTGTATGTAAAATGGATGCATGCACTATCATTCTTAACTTGAACACAGTCATAGGGTTCTGACTTGCTTGATTTCGTCCTCCTATTGCCCTGAATTACTCAGCACACTCTTCCTCCTCTCACTGCACCAAGTATGGGCTTTTTTTTTTATACTGCTTTTGTAAAAGAAATTGAAAAAAAAAGAAAAAGTAATCACACAGCAATAATAAGCAGGAATTGTGTACTTTAATTATGTACTAAAGCCATTCTTTGTTGTCCTAAATGTTTTTCTTGATTGATGTTATTTTAAAATGGAGAGATATGGTAGTAATGTTTGATTTAATTGACATGTTTTCTAAGTATTGTTTGTTGTTATTTCAAGCTTTCGATCTTTTGACCTCTCCATCAACCTTTTTTGATTGGTATTGTAATAACGGTGTAATCAGGGTTGTATTCAGGATAAACATGGAATAAACAGTTGAAACAATATCATGTTCTGCAAGAGAGAGAATTTGCAAATAGTCTTTTTCTCAGCTTTTTTGTTTGTGAGGTACAAACATTTGGACTGGGACTGAAATTTTGCCAACAAGATCCCAACAAGTTTGTATCCTGTGTTTTACAATCAATTGTTTGTAGTATGGAAGAATGTTGAAGTCATGTGGGATGAATTTCTGTGTGTATAATTTTTAATTTGACCCATTTATCACAGCTTTTAATTTTCTGTGTAACTTACGCACACTCATGCTGATGTAAAATGTATGTAAACCCATGTTGATAGTGTCCCGTTTTCATTTTGAAGAGGGCGGTATTTTGGTGACTGTGTTGTCTTGTTATTGTTTAAAACCTCTTTGGTTGCTCTGTATCCAGGTTCTTACAATGATGTGAACTGCAGTTTATATCGCATAGAAACACAAATATATAAATATACTGTATATGAAATGTTAAACGAGAGAAAGAGAAATGTTTGGTTTTTGTATTAAATTGTTATATTGTCAAAAATGTGAAAGTTGGAAGCACGTCAGTTCTTTTCAAGTATTCCTGTTAGTAGTTAGTATCTAAGTAGTGCTGGGGTCACACAATATAACAACTTAAATCCTTCATCTCAAAAATACTGCCCTGCAGGCAGCAGTGCACTTTACTGATTACAGATGATGCAAGCGTCATGGCTGTTTTTAGTTACATCCATCTGTATTCAGTTCCTTGCTTTGCCACAGCTTAATGTTCTTTACTGGTTAAGAAACAAAAGCCAACTTTGCTTTGATCAGCTTGTATCCGTTTTCTTTCCCTACGCTGTCTATCAGTTGGTGAAGACACGGATCTGCGGTTATCTCCTAGGATCAGTTTCTTCCCCCTCATCCTTCCCTCCTCTCTTTCACACCCCGGGGGTGAAAACGAATGGAATGAATGCTAGTAATGGATCTAAGGTTTACTCTTTCTCAGCTATGCCCTGTTTGTGTTGCACCTGAGTGAGTCATTGTATTACGGTGTAAATCTTGTGTGTTTTTCCGACATCGTTTTCGACATAATTCACTGTGCAAGTGGACAAGCGTGGTGGTTTTCCCCTGCTCTATATCGTTCCTCTTCCCAGTTATTTATTCGGATCCACTCTTATTTGCATCGGGTCACTTTACTCTTAACTTGTGTGTGTCTCTGTGGTGGCATCAGAATACAAGCAATCTGCATTTTTTGGGTCAGGATCAGTTTCCAAACCCTCTCAAGTGAATTGCCAGGAAGGCGTCATATCCTCTTTCTCTCACTCAACCTTTCCTTCTTCCTTTCTGCATCTTTGTTCACCGTTCCACTGATTTGCTGATCTATGGTCTGTTTTTCTAAGATGCTTTCAGCCAACAGCACAACCAAAATAGTCATGTGGCTAAGTGTGCGCGGGTGT
Source organism: Hoplostethus atlanticus (assembly GCA_034670405.1). Classification (NCBI taxonomy): domain Eukaryota; kingdom Metazoa; phylum Chordata; class Actinopteri; order Trachichthyiformes; family Trachichthyidae; genus Hoplostethus; species Hoplostethus atlanticus. The sequence continues at coordinate 1,844,827 of JAXDDX010000016.1, read as the reverse complement.
GCGTATGACTGGTATAGCACATTGGATGGCTGCTTCATAAAGTTAATCTTATCTTAGAGTATCCAGTTGTGTGTTTCTCTTGTTCTGGTGGGTAGATCCCTTATGCAGCAGACCAGGGAGCTTGTAGCTCCTATTCAGGTGTCATGTCCTGCTAAGGTCTCGTCTCCTGAAGAGACCAGAGCCATGCCTGGGTGTCCTAATCTCAGGAACGGCCTGATCGTTACCAAACTCCTTATTAACTATTTATGGAGGACACCGGTGCCAAATGTGACTCTGTGTCCACCAATCCATCCTATCTTGGCAGGGGGGGGGGGGCATGCTGGAGAGGAAGACAGAAGGTGTCAATTTTGAGAAAAAAAGACACCAAGACACACAGAGAATTGGACTGCTGAGTTCAGAAGACATAAAAGACGAGCCGGCCGCTCAGACTGCAGCAGCAAAATGGATTCTCTGTGAGGGAGCTGGGAGTCCATGCAGATAAAGACACACTGGATAAAAACCTTTTGGAACATTTCACAGGCATCAGTGGAACTAGTTTGGTAGATAGACATTTTTGCTTGGAGTGTGGTATTGTCAGTATGGACCCATCAATCCGCCCCGCTGCCAAGTTTGAAGTGGACGTGGACCTGGGTTTCGCCCTCTTCTTCTTCTTCCTCCTCTGCTTCTTTTTGTTGGTGACCATAGTGCGCTGCGCACAATTGGTGCTGGACCCTTACAGAGCTGTCTCTGTTAGCATGTACCAAGATGAGCATGCAGGCAACTGATGGACACTCTCAGACCTATACATTAAGGCATCAGATCTTCCAAGTGGAGACTATGCGAGATCTACTCTACTCTACTCTACTCAAAGATGAAACTGGAGAAATTGAGAGTATTGGAGTATTTTAGGTTGTTGATATGATCGGTCTGGTGGGAAATATATTTCTAAACTATTTCTACTTTTGTATTGTCCCTGCCTAACTGAAATTTTGTGTAGGAAAAAAAGTATTTACAGTGCCCAAATATAGGTATGTCATGGATATCATCAAAGAGAATAAAATGTACTGTGCTTCACCCGTGGATCACACAAGGCATGTATGGTTAAATAGTTACATCAACTCAAAGATATAGTTGGCATGTGGTTGGCATGTCTAAATCGGTTTTTGCCCTTTTATTGTTGCTGAAAGAAAATGTCATCCTTTGAAATGAAATGTAAATACTTTTATTGAAAATGAATGTGTTTGTTGTATGGAGTGGTCTCTGTTAATAGACCAGATGTTGATGTTTAAACTTCAACATCCACTCTTACCAGCAAAAATATTTAAGCTTTAAGAAGAGGGCCATTGCCATGTTTTATGCAGCAGTTTCTACTTATTTTTTTTATCGATGTGACAGGTTCAGTATTGGGATCCAAGAAACCTAAAGGAGTATATAGGACCTATAGGGTTTGCCCGGGATGGAAGGGGAGAGAATAAATAGAGAGAGAAGACTATCACTGACCTTTCCTCTTCCCCGTACATTTCCTGAGCTGTGAACACGCACCAGCCTTTGTTTGGTGCGTCGTCATGTTGAGCTGACTTTAAAATCTAAAAACCCCTGAATCATGACACAGTAGCCCTTTTAGTGAAACCGTTGTGTCAGTTTGTATTGGTAAACCCAACTTGACCAACTTCCAGACTCCTTGAACCTAAGCATTGTTTGGTGAGGGACTGAGTGGTGCTGCTTCGGCACATCTGCCAGAGACCTTCACCTTCACTTATATATTAAGTGCTATTGTACTGCCTTATTTTGTGTCATTTGTGTTTTTAGTGTGTTTTGAGATGGTGCAATAGGGTGCAGAATATGTGGATTCAGGTGACTTGAGTATGACAAGGTACATAAAGGCATATTGTTGGCTTGGCAATTAAGTACGATTTGTCACATTCTGTATTGATTACCAATGATTACCAATGCCTACTTTTGTTCGCATTCTCAGAAAACTAACAATTACCATTTGCAAATCAAATCAAATCAAATTACATTTATTTGTATAGCCCTTAATCACCGTTCCAGTCTCTAAGGCTTCACAGTGCCCAACGTGTGAAACAATAAATGGTGGTACACAACATCCCCCAGCCTAGGACCCTCACAGAGGATGAGGAAAAACTCCCACAAAACCTTTTAGGAAAAAATGGAAGAAACCTCGGGAGGGGCTACTCAGAGAGGGATCCCCCTACCAGGACGAGTTTGGGCAAGCAGCGTATACACAATGCATAAAAGTTTGCAAAGCCAACGACTGTTTTTCCCACCTTAGTAAAATTACAATGTGTTTTTGATGTGCCTACCTTTAAATCCCACTTAAAGGGCTAGTACATGTATGTTGCTTTGCTTTGTTTTTTTATTCTTTGGGGCATTGTGCTGACTACTAGGCCAATACAAGGGGTTAGGCAGTTAGGCCCTTAAGTGCATGGTTTATTGTGTTTATTGTGACGTATTTAGTGTGATAAATATAACATGAAAAATAGTGTGATGTGTGTAACCAATCTGAATAGTGCAATGCATGGCTTACTAACCCTGACCTGAATTGTGTGCAGTGACCGCAGTGGTACATTGAGTGTGTTTGTTTAGGTTTGCTTGTATTGATCTTCTGCATTTTTGTGTGTGATGCATGGCATCCAGTTTACTGTCCCTAGAGGCCTCTTGGTTACTAGGGCCCTAGTGCTCAGGCCCAGCTTTGCTTTTTGATGTCCGTGCTAGTTCCCCTTCCCTTCCCTTCATGTCCTGGTACCGCTACTGAGAGTTGATACTCCATTGGACACTCAGGCCACTCTGATCCTTTGGTTATTTTTAATTGATTTATTATCAATAAAAACTTTATTTTTGGTACAGCAGCCTCTGGTCTTATTGATTCTGGGTTATTGTATAAGAATATTTGTACAATCATAGAGCATCTTGCCTCCACTGGCAAGAGTGGTATAGTTCAGTATTGGTGCTCTACATTATATAATACAGCTCCACTACAGGCCACATCTAGAAACAAAACATTTTCATTGGCTTCTCACTGCACAGTTTAGACTGGCTGATGTGATAAACATAAAGAAAAAACCTGCAGGTCAATAAATCAATTTCATCCACTGTTTGAGTGCAGGAAATCAGAATAAATCATCAGTTAAACATAACAAGCAACCAGTGAGCACTGAGTACTGTTTTTGGTCTGATCCAGTGTGTTTAGTCTGTGAGGTTCCAAAAAGTGGCACATTTCTCTTTTGATTCATCTCAGTTGGAGAGTAGCAAGCTACTCACTTGAACCCAAGAAAAGAGAAATGCTGGGGCAATCCCTATAGACTGTGATCTGTTTTTCAGTGCAGAAGTTACAGTATAAGTTGCTGTATAGTATGAATATAATGCTGCTGACCAGCTTGATACAGATGTGACAAATATTCTCCACTTTACATCAGCAGTAATAGGGCACAGATGTTGTTTTTGAAAAGTTTTTCAATGAAGCAAATACAATTATAATGCACAACAGATGTTTTTTGCCATTTCATCATGCTATGTTTTGGATGTTCTGGGAAAAAGACTTGCCATTCAAGTTGTTTGCTGCTCAGTAAAATAAATAAACCATTTTAACATGTGTTATAGCACTTCATCCAGCATTTGTGTTCAGTGTCCCTTTCATAGAGGCCCTACCCAGCAGAACCATGAGGCAGGATAGACGATGGCAGATGTGTGATTTTGCATTACATGACATTGCAGATGTGGATATGATCTTTTTTTTTTTTTTTTACGAATTAGGTTCAAACTACTAGTTCTGTTAACTAAGTAACCTTAGTTACTACATTTCTCTTGAGGGTATCTTTGATGTAGTTCACCTTCCATTGTGAAGTAATTGGTATAATTTGTAGCTTGTAAAACTCCAACACTGGAAATAGTTTGATTTCTCTATTTGTAACTCCCTAGAGTATAAGCAGAAGTTTTAGTTATAGGTTTCACTAATGTAGCATTGACTGTGATGGGATTATAAATTAAACCATATCTAACAACAAAATTATTCTCAAATGATGTTCCTAGGGACACAATCTCATCACACGGGTGTTTGTCTGATATGAATCTATTTGGGGGTTGTTCTTGACATGGGAAAGTTTGGAGGCCCCTGTCCTAAGGTATAGGCATAGCACCATGAGGCTAAGGTGCATACGTTTGGAAACCTGGATAACCCGAGTTGGCGGGGGTTTCCTTCACAGAATGTAGCTGTGCGAAAACACCGCCCACTTCGACTACCCTGGGAAGCAAAGCATGCACTCCCAATGTAGCTACCCGAATGCATTACATTTGAAAACACAGAATGGAGAGCAACGATGGGTGAGTCGTGAGTATTGTCTCTTAATGAAAGTTGAATTATATCGCCCCATGTCTTTTTACCGTAAGCCCATATAAAACAGTGCCACTTGTCTTGAAGACAGCTGTCCTCAGTCAATCATCAGAAAATATATTCCTCCAGCTAATGCTAGGCTAACAAGCTAGCCTGCTCATATCCCCATCAAGTCTTTCTCAGCTGGCTTAAAAAGCGTTTAACCCATTCGCGCTTTTGCTTGTTGGAAATGCATCGCGTTAAAGTCGCGCTGAAGTTATGGTAGGTAAAGTTAACATAAGCCAAATTAAATCGTCACGTCGGCTAGCGAAGTAACGTTAACGCGGTTAACGTTACCAGCTAGTTTGCTAGCTGTCCTTGTGCTAGTCTCAAACAGTTGCATTTTGTCTGTAAAGATGCATAAGCAAGCATCGTCCCTTTTTATTTAAAATAGTTAGTTTGTGCTGCACCAATAACAAATGTGCATCTCATGTCTGCCATTATTTATTTTCTTAAGACTACAATTCCCATCAGCCCTTGTATGACTGATACGTAAACAAAGGGATGCTCAACACCGTCAGATTGAAATAGGGGCAAGCGGTGGCTCTCCACCATGTGACCAATGAATACGTAGGTTTTCATTTCACCAAACACTACCGCAACTGAGGTCACTGATCAGCACACCTTCAACCAGAGAGGAGGAAGTAATGGGTGAAATCAGGGGTAGTAGTGCTTGGCTGGACTGAAAACCTGCAAACTCTTGGGTCACAGTGGCACAGGATGGAGAACCACCGAGGGAAGCAAGGAACCAGCAGTGTTTGACAAGAATGTAACAGCTGCTAAGGAAACAAACCAACACCAGTTTTCTAGTTATTCAGATAAGAAACTTGACTCATAAGCTGTTAGTCAGTGACGTGTGTGTAGTGATAGCCTGGCATGGTGGAAAACTAGTTTTAGCTTTGTCATTATGGGGTATTGTGTGTAGTTTGGTGTCAAACAAATTAATCTATTTTAAATTAAGTCTATAACACAACAAAGTATGGAAAAAGTGAAGGGTCTGAATACTTTCCAAAGCCACTATATGTGCCTTTTTAGTAATCACAGTAGCATCTTTCCACTACACCCTCTCTAAACCGCCTCTGTCTGTGTATGGTGGGAATCAGCTTGGAGTGTACAATTTGATTGATTCTTGGTGGCACAGTTCAATGCTATCATAACTCTTGAAAGGACACATTTTTATTTGGTAAACAAGAAAAAAAGAATTGGTAAGAACTTCCTCTACGGGACCTGAACAAAACAGCCAGTGAGTGTTGTATCTATTTGGACAGCAACACACTTATTTGTTTTGGCTTCATACTCTTATAGTTAAACTGCAAACTGTGAAATTAAATTTTGAGGGGATTTTTAGCTACATTGGATCAAACTACTGTTCTTTTTGGTCCCACAATTCAGGGTGCCAAAAGTATTTGGACAGAGATTCAAGATTCAAGAAGTTTATTTGTCACATACACACACGAGGTGTGCAGTGAAATGTAAAAGTGGCAGACTAAGATTATATGCATTTAACTGGGCATTGTTACTGTATAGTCAAAAAATCTTGCTGTGCAATTAATTCTTGATGTCTGATTTTACAAAAATCCTCCACTTCCATCTCTTATCTTTTCCTGCTACCCATCTCACACTTTTCCTTTTCTCTCATCAGAATGGAGGTGGAGGGCTGGGACAATGGTCTGGAGGAAGAATTGGGCGTTTCCCTGGATGATCTGAGGAAGTGGATCGAGGATGCGGTGGAGAAGAGCGAAGCCGTGCAGAAGAGGAAGACTCATCTGGCTGAGCTCAAGGAATGGGTGGAGCAGAAAGAGGAGGAGGGGGCGAAGACCGAGAAGCTCTTCAACAATGCCAGCCAGTGAGTGGATGCATCATGTTGGGCCTTAAGGAATCTGCTTTCATTTTTACCCAAGTCTGTTTTTGTTTCTCATTTTCATGTTTTTCACTTTTATTTTCCCCCCAGATTCCAGGCTTTATATTGTTTAGTGTTTATGCCCTCAGATTTTTTTATTTCAATGCCTTCCCTTTCCATTGTGATAACAGATATCGTTGTAGCTACTCCTGAAATGAATTAATTCCTGGTGGGGTTCAGAGATTTTCCTGTGAGGTTTATTCTGCCTGTTTTGCATCTACCTCAGGTTCACACTGCTTTTAGCTTTCTTCCTCCTCTCGAGGCCTTTTCCTTGTAAAATACTTTTAAATCTTCATCTGAGGGAACACACGTTCAATGAATGGGAGAAAATTGATTTTCCACTCATTGATATATGATTACATGACTTGTTGAATATACAGACTCCACTAGCTGCTGGGGTGATGTCACTTCCCGAACAGTAATATCCCAAGTTAAATATTGGATGAGGGAAAAAAAACTTGTGTGTTTACAAGTGACAGCTGAGTGAGATTAGTCTCTGGTGTGACAGAGGACATAACGTGATGTGCAGCGTTAAAGATCGATTTAGATCCATTTCTATATATTGACCAACCTTTGTGGCGGTCGTGCTGATACTATGGCGATGTGCCACAGATGAGACCATGAATGGGAAACACTGTATTATGTAGAAAGCCAACGCACAACACTGCTCAAAATTGGTCCCAGACAGTTTGAAAATGACAGCACTTTCAGGGAATAACAAAAGGGGGTGGACCCTTTGGTGCACATTTGGTGTTTTTACAGATCTGCTACGGGACAAATTGGACAAAAATCCACAAATAAATGCTTCCTGCTTCCTGTTTATATTTTTATTTTTAACCCCAATTTTTTCTTCTCTTATTTTAGTTTCTTTTATCTAGTTTCTATGTTGAATTGTGTATCATGTAATTTCATGCTTGGTTTAGCCAACATCTTAGGAGAATCTTGTGATGTTTTGTGTACGTGTCTAAATTCTATTTTTAAACACAGATTCTGTGATAACAGCAGGGCCCTGATAAGGAGTGGATTTGTGTGGGAGCGGCTGTGTTTATGCATGTAGTGTAGGCTAACGTGTTTCCTCTCCTCTCTCTCAGATCAGTAAAGGAATGTGAGAAGTTAGTGAGGGCGACCTACCGCAAGAACGGCCTGGTCTACAGGGAGAGCAGTTCAGACGATGAGGGGGGCGGAGGAGGAGCGCTGTCCTCTGAGGTCATCGAGATAGACGATGACGATGATGACGACGTCATTGCTGTTGGCTGTTGTAAGTTGTGGTCCCTTGTCATGAGAGACTGGTTACCAACCAGTGTTACTGTCTGTCGGTAATTATCGGTTTCTGTTTTTCACAATGTTTTAGTGGTTCCACCCAAGAAGCCTGTCACTCCTGTCAAGGATGCAGTGGTGAGAACAATGAACGGTTCTGTTACGTTTCTTTTAAAATATTCTACCACATTCCCGTTACATAATTTCACTGCTGTACTCACTTTTCAGCAAGCACACTTGATATTGAGCAGTGACTCTCAGAGGTCCTTAGGTTATTTCTGTACATGTACATGTTAAAAACACAGTCTAGTGGTGGAAAGGACTGTACACACGCAAGACAAGAAACACTGAAATGTATTACTCTATATATTTGGGGAGTTTATTTGTGGTGGGCTAGTCTGATGTTGTGGGTTCACCAACACAAATAAATGAGTGACAAACACTGCACAGTATGAGTGGCTGTTGACATGGACCCTGTTTGTTGGCCAGTTTAAGGAGGCGTCTACAGCTCTGCAAAAGTCCTCCCAGCAGGTGCAGAAGTTGGTCCAAATAGTCAACAAGACCCTACCTACTGCTCCACTGCTCAGATCCCCGACACAGCTTCCAACCCAGTCAGGTGAGTACACACACACACACACACACACACACACACCAGGAATCTCAAGCATACTTTTTGGTCAGACAAGACCTATGGCCTAGCGGCTGTACACCATACCCATGTGACCATCTGGTTGATTTTAAATATGTGTGTGGTATTTCCTCCTTCTAGGTGTTCAGGCTACAATGCCAGCAGTGTTTGTGTCACAGGCTCCAGCCCACACTCCAACCCAACCTAACCCCGACCTCAAAGAAGATGAGCTCAGTCTGGAGATGAGCATTCTGGGAAAGAAACGCACTAAGACCTGGCACAGAGGGAGCCTCGTTGCCATCAACCCCGTCGGTTTGTTACCAACACTTTTGCTTGATCTAGGTCCTTTAGGGATTGACGCAAAGACGACACTTGAATGTATTCCATGCTTTTCTATTCTGCTCTACATGTATACAACATTCCCTCTGCCTGCATTTAGGAAACGGTACATTCAAGTACAAAGTGAAGTTCGATAACAAAGGGAAGAGTCTGCTCTCTGGGAATCACGTGGCTTTCGACTATCACCCTACTCTGGAAAGTCTGTATGTGGGGGCCCGTGTGGTTGCCAAGTACAAGGATGGCAACCTGGTGTGGCTCTATGCTGGCATAGTAGCAGAAATGCCTAACAACAAGAACCGCATGAGGTGGGTGGACCAATCTGAGGGTAGCTGGAAAAGGAGTGACGGAAATGGAGGGGTTGCTGATTGATTGTGGCCCTTGGTTGATATCCTGGTTGTGTGTTTCAGGTTCCTGATCTTCTTTGATGATGGCTATGCCTCATATGTGACATTACCTGAACTCTACCCTGTTTGCCGACCATGTAAGAACTCTCTTTCTTCCTCTCTTGCTCTGTTAGGACCAGTATATCCCACTGATGATGCAGCAGTAAAATTGCTTAAGAACAATGTATAGTTGGCTAAATGCTTAGTTAACGTTCAAGACATTGACATTGGTTGTAAGCTTTTGAGAAAAACAGCCAATTTATGGTACAATTGTAGATAAAGGAGTGAGATCTCTTATTCCCACAGTGAAACGTACATGGGAGGACATAGAGGATGCATCATGTCGAGACTTCATCGAGGAGTATATCACTGCCTATCCCAGTAGGCCTATGGTGCTCCTAAAGGTTGGCCAGATCATCAAGACAGAGTGGGAGGGGACTTGGTGGAAGAGCAAAGTAGAAGAGGTGGATGGAAGCCTGGTCAAGATCCTCTTTCTGGTATGAGCCTCCACATCAGCTTGGGGGATAAAAACCCTTCACATTCACCTGGTTAGGAATATGTCGTAGTGTGTTACAATCAAAGAGGAAAATTGTTGCACAATCGAAAACAAAAACATAAATTCAGTCAAAACAAAGATATGATGCAAATAAATTATTAAATCTCTACCCCTTTAATGTGCTTGGATAGTTGGCTTTAGTAAACTCTCAGTGTTGTGTGGTGTTGATCAGGATGACAAGAGGAGTGAGTGGATCTATAGAGGCTCCACCAGGCTGGAGCCTATGTTCAACCTGAAGATGACCACTGCCAACACCCAGGAGAAGAAGTTGGCAGGCCAGCAGAGGACACGACCTAACATGGGTAATACACACAGACACATTTGTGTATATGTGATAATGGACGAGATGCGTGATCTAAGCGACTTTGACCGTGGTATGATTGTTGGTGTCAGACATGGTGGTTCCTGCCTCTCAGAAACAGCTGAACCCTCCTGGGGTTTTCACCACTACAGTCTCTAGAGCAGGGGTGTCAAACCATGTGCCATGGAGGGCCGAGAGTATGCAGGTTTTCGTTCCAACCCAAGAATACAGCAGGTGATTTCACTGATTACCACACCTTCAACCAGAGAGGAGGGACTAATCAGTGAAATCACCTGGTGTAGTGTTCGGTTGGAATGAAAACCTGCATACTCTCGGCCCTCCATGGCACACGGTTTGACACCCCTGCTCTAGAGTTTACAGAGAACGGTGCGATAAACAAAAAACATGCAGTGACCAAAAACTCCTTGTTAATGAGAGAGGTCAGACGAGAATAGGAAGACTTGATCAAAGTAATAGAAAGGCCACAAATGCTCAAATAACAGCTCTTTACAACTCTTTAGACTATTCTGGAGGCAAAAGGGGGTCCTACCTGGTACTAGATAGGTGTACCTAATAAAGTGGCCGGTGAGTGTATATTCATACTTTATTTCTTGCTCTCCACTTCAATCCCCAGGAGCGTTGAGGAGTAAGGGCCCGGTAGTTCAGTACACCAGTGAGGGGCATGTAGGAGCCTCTCCCCCCAAAGCACCTCAGGCCTCACCTGCCCAGCCTTCACAGTCACCACAACTTCCACAACTTCCACAACCCCTCCAACCCCTACAGCCTGCACGGGTCGAGTGAGTAATGCTGACTGAGCCATCTATCTGATACTATTAAAGGAACTTTGTTGTAAGAACCAATTATGGCCCAATTCATGGCCCAATACTTGACTGCAACCATGGTGTTTCAGGCCTCAAGGCAATAAAACAAGAACATTTGAGTGTAAACTTTTGATATCCACTGTATGTCTTTCTCTATCCTGGATGTCTTCTAGTAATAAACATCAGATGGCGAAGAAGAGTACTTCTCCATTTGTTCCTGGGGTGGGAGGCACTCATGCTTCCAAAGTCATGCAGTCCCTTGCCTCCAGTCCCAGCAGCCTCCCGAGGTGAGTCACCTAATGAGTTGCTCGATGTGAAATTAAATTAAATTTACCAGTGAAATTGTGATGGTCCTCTGAAGAGTATTCAGATTTGATTAATTGTAAGTCTTTCACTTTCTGTCTTTCTCCCCTCATCTTTTGTTCATCAATCCATAGTGGAAGAACGTTGACTGTCCCAACTGGACCTATCCCTAATTTCATACTGTCCCACCAGAAACAGCTGCCAACTCTTGCTCCCGCCCCCACCCCCATCCCCACCCCCACCCCCACCCCCACCTCCGCCTCCGCCCCCGCCTCCGCCCCCGCCCCCGCCCCCCCTCCTCTAGTCACTTCCATTGCCAGCGTCCCCCAACAGCCCTCCTACCGCGCCCCAACCGACCGCATCTTCTACCTAGCACACACTTGCCAGGTAGCCTGTCTGAATCGCATCCGGCCTCTGAAACCAGACATGCACCTCGGAAAGAACCCCCTGCTCACACCTTTACTGTACGACTTCAGACGCATGACGGGACGACGCAAAGTAAACCGCAAGGTAGGCCTCAACAACAGCGTGGCAGAGGACTGCTGCTTTCAGCATTCACTATAACTGTACCTTCCCATTATGTATCTACAATTAAACTCACCTACCCCTTTTTTGTGCATTTCTTCTCCTTAGATGTCCTTTCACGTGATCTACAAGGCTCCATGCGGGCTTTGCCTGCGTAACATGACGGAGATCCAGCACTACCTTTTCCAGACATCCTGTGACTTTATATTCCTAGAGATGTTCTGTCTGGACCCCTACGTGCTGGTCGACCGTCCCTTCCAGCCACAGAGGCCCTTCTACTACATTCAAGACATCACTTGTGGAAAGGAGGATATCCCACTCTCCTGTGTCAACGAGATTGATGGCACCCCGCCTCCTAAAGTAGCCTACAGTAAGGATGGCATAGAGATGTTTAAAAAAAAAGAGATCCATTTGGACTCTCATCTGTTCTTCTAATAGATAGATGGATAGATGCATACACGTGTACATTCATTCATTCATTCATGGCCACTATATTAGGTACACCTGTAAACCTGTTCGCCATGTCACAAAGCATCTCAAGCTAGTTCCACGTAGATGAGTTCAGTGTACTCCATTGGCCTCCTCAATCCAATACAGCACATTTGGGATGTGGTGGAATGGGACATTTGCAGCATGAATGTGCAGCCGACAAATCTGCAGCCAGTGATGCCATCATGTCAACATGGACCAGAATCTCTAAGGAATGTTTGCAACACCTTGTTGAATCCATACCATGAAGAATTCAGGCTGTTCTAGAAAGGTGTACCTAATAAAGCCACAATAAATCCCCCTCCCCCAAATCACTATAGAGTCAATGACTGCAGAGGGACTGATCCATTTGTGTCTCCTCTCATCTTCCCAGGTAAAGAGCGTATCCCTGAGGATGGAGTATATATCAACACTAGTACAGACTTCCTGGTTGGCTGTGACTGTACCGATGGCTGTAAAGACAAGTTAGTCGTGTTGTTCACCTTTGACCCCTCCATCAACTTTCAACTCTCTCCCGGTATTAATTCTATGAAGACATTTCTCTGTGTCTTAATTACAGGTCCAAATGCTCTTGCCACCAGCTGACCCTGCAGGCTACAGGTTGTACGCCCGGAGCACAGATCAACCCCAATGCTGGATTTTTGCACAAACGACTAGAGGAGTGCCTGCCCACAGGGTCAGACATTTGTGCATGTGCATCTGCACAGACACACACATTCACACACGCACACGCCAAAGCATATCCCACTCCTGGTCTGCTCTACAGCTGACCTGCTATCATCCCTCGTGAGATAATTACTGCTGAACATGACGGCTAATTGTGTTGATGTCTCAGGGGCCATTTTCATTCTCTTGCCTTCTCCCTCTCACAGGATCTACGAGTGTAATAAGCGGTGTAAGTGCTCTGCTCAGATGTGCACCAACCGGCTGGTGCAGCACGGCCTGCAGGTGCGTCTCCAGCTGTTCAAGACCCAGAACAAAGGCTGGGGCATCCGCTGTCTGGATGATGTAGCTAAGGGCTCCTTTGTCTGCATCTATGCTGGTGAGGGAAGGGAAGAGACTTGGGAGAATGCTCTACCTTACATGGTAGAGGAGATGCAAAACTCACACACTTATACATCATTATTGGTGTATTTATTAGACTATTATAGCCACTAGATTCAAACACTCTCTCTCTCTTTTCCCCCTCTTTACCAGGTAAAATCTTGACTGACGATTTTGCAGACAAGGAGGGTCTAGAGATGGGCGATGAGTACTTTGCTAACCTGGACCACATAGAGAGTGTGGAGAACTTCAAGGAGGGCTATGAGAGTGAGGCCCACTGTTCGGACAGTGAGGGGAGTGGTGTGGACATGTCCAGGATAAAAATCCAACCCTCTGCCTTAATATCGGCTAACCCTGTAGGGCGACCGCCCAAGAGGGCTGAGGGCCCCAACAGTGCCAGGGCCCAAGGTGAGAGATCAAGGGAGTCATTTATAGACCTAGTGAAAATCTTTTATTTTTTGCCCTCTTTCCCTTGCACTCCATTTTGTGTTATGATGTGATGGAGAAAGTCCAAGGCTCTCTGGGTGCTGACCACAGCTAACATGATCCCCCCTATCCACCCTATCCTCCTTGCTTCCCCCGCTGTGTTCCTTACAGCCCAAAGCCCTGACACATCCAGGGAAAGCAATGACGAGGATGACAAGGACTCTAAGAGTGATGATGAAAGCGATAGCTCAGACGACACGTTTGTGAAGGAGAACTGCTACAGCGCCAGCTCTGTTTGGAGGAGTTACACCACACGCGGACAGGCCAAAGGCAACAAGGAGGGTGAGACTCAGTGTTCACCATACTTATATCTAAGAGTATGTTTAAGAGGGAGACCTATGGTGTAAATGTATGAGACCTGGTTGTGGTCCTGGTGTGAGACTTTCTGTCTGTCTGTCTGTGGGAGAGGGAGAGAGTCAGAATGTTGTACTGGTGTAAATCGAAGTGAAGTAAGTCAGTGTCAAACTTTGTGACTGAGTGTGTAACATAGATAGACATTTTGAGTGATATTTTATGACTGCCCAGTTGTGTCTAAGACATTTTGTCAGTCCAAAGGGGTTTGGAAGATATTTATGTTGTCTCTCTCAACACGCCTCTCTGCTTCCTGCACCAGGGAGTCAAGACAGTAAAGATGGAATGAGTGTATCAGCCGGGGGAGCAGATGACCAGACGCCACCGTCCATGCCGGAGGAGACGGGGAAGAGTAAAGTGGCTTCCTGGCTCACCAGCCAGAGCCTGAAGAAGGTCAGTTAGAGAGAGCAAGAGTCTGTGTTTCAGTGTGTTAACATGCTCATCTGCAGTATAAACTTTATGCTTTTTAATTAAGGGAATGGATTTAAAAGATGGCTCTAATTTTGGATGATGTATTATGATGTCTTGTATATACTGATTTCTTTCTTCTGTTTCCCATCATAGGAATCTGGAGACAGCAAGAGGTATGTTGGAATTGGCAGGATATGCTAAAATGGATGTGCACTTTTTATGATTGTTCAAACTTTGCTCATTCCTTGTAATAAATGATAATTCTGCAACAAAGTGATAAGCCTCATTGCCTAGCATTCGATTGCTGTTGAGTTTAGTTGTGTTTGTTTGCTGCAGTCAAGTTAAGACGGAGGCAGTGAAGAAGCAGGATGTGATGACTCTCTCTGACAGCGACGATGTTCAGACCATCAGCTCGGGGTCTGAGGACAACAAGGAGAGGGATAAACTGACCCAGGGTGAGGAAAGGGAGGGAGGTAGAAGTAGAAAAAATACTGTCTGCTTGAATGTACAGTGCACTGATTATCCCTAAACACATGGTTTCTGTTGCGCTCTCCCCTTCCTGCTGTCTGTTGGCACCACACTCGCTCAGGTGTGACAAAAAGGCAGGTAGCTGTGAAGTCGACGCGTGGCATCGCCCTCAAGTCCAGCCACAGCCTGATGGTAAAAACGGGTACGCCTGCAGCCGGGGGAGGGCCAGGGGGCCAGGGAGGGAAAGCAGGGCCGCAGGGACAGCCTGGAGGAGGGGGAGACAATGCTCACAAAAACACTCGCCTGTTCTTCGATGGTGAAGAGTCCTGCTACATCATTGATGCCAAGCTGGAGGGCAACCTTGGACGCTACCTCAATGTAAGTGTGTCAGCGTGTCTGTCTGTGCCTTTCACTTACTTTCACTTGATGTCATGGAAACTCATTCTATTCCTATCGTTCTGCCTCTTACTTTTTCTGTCCCTATCTCCTCTCTACGTTTACAGCATAGTTGCAGTCCTAACTTGTTTGTCCAGAATGTGTTTGTGGACACACACGATCTGCGCTTCCCCTGGGTGGCATTTTTTGCCAGCAAGTGAGTATTAAAATAAATCTCAAATCTGTTACTGCGCTTATGTCCTTAATGACAGTTTCCTTCAAGCTCAGGGGCTAGGGAATGGTACTGAGCTTTGGGGCGCTCCTATGTTGTCCCTAGGTCAGCTAACCAGGATAGAAATGGGATATTCTCTACGATATCTTGTAAATAGGTGTTTTCTTTTAATATAAACAGGCCCTGGTAGTAGAAACTCAACTACTTATTAGTTCCCACAACACACTGAGAACCATTTGCTGGATCCTAACACCAAAACATTTGAACATTTTCTGTGTGATTTCTACCTAATATGTTAGGGATTCAAACACTTCCTCATTTCTCTAACAATAGTACCAGGTCCAAGTAAATGAACCTTGTTTCTGTAATAGCAGTTCCAGCTATTAATCTAGCAAGGCCAAAATAAATGCATGGCTTACTATAAATATAGTTTTAAAACATGGCTTCTTGTCCTCCACTGACTTGCCTGCTCGTGTCTTTGTGTAGGCGTATCCGGGCCGGTACAGAGCTGACCTGGGACTACAACTATGAGGTGGGTAGTGTGGAGGGGAAGGAGCTGCTGTGCTGCTGTGGATCCACTGAATGTAGAGGAAGACTGCTTTGATCAACCTCTACTGTACTTTACTCCCTCTACTGTGTCTCTGCCATCTTCTCTTATTCCTACTCTGAGCAAAACACATGTCAGTTCATCATAAATCTCTTAGTTGTGAGAGAATCCAGTCACATCAGACTCTTTCCTCTATTAAGGGTAGAGAATATGACAAAACCTCCATTTGCCTCCAGCACCTGTGTTCTTCTCTCTTATGTTTTTATTTCAGATGGTTGCTTCTAATCTCTGTGAGCCCTTTCAACACTGTAATCTTTCTTTGCTCTCATTTTAAAGTTGAAATGTGCATTTTTATTTTGTTGCCTTTTATTTTTTATATTCATGTTTTTCCAGATTGATTTCATTTTATCCATGAACTGGCAACTATATGCTTATATCTTAATAAAATTACATTTTCTTCCACGTGCCATGACTTAAGCAGCTGCTCTTTTGTGAAACAATATAGGCCATGAAAAAGATTTGACTATATTATTGATTAGATTGTTGGTTTTGATGAAGACTTGTCAGGAATGTGACTTTATCGTGAAACAGCTACAACAGTTTTATGGAACTGCTTTATTTGCTTAAACAAAATGTAAGCAATTTTGATCACAACATCGAGGATGCAAGGATTCAGCATTATTGTTACAGATTACAGATGTTTTATATCTAATAACACTAGAGATTGAAGTAGGGAATCGTATCTTATCCTAATTGTCAGCATTCATTTAGAGGAAAATATGAGAACATATTTGTTTAATGAGAAGTACGAAAAGGTCCTGTAAACGCATCATTGAGTACCACAGACACTTCAGTCATAGGCTATTAAACGAATATAATAGCGATTTAAGCATCACCCATCTTAAAGTATTTAATGGAAGAAATAAATTGGTGTGCCCATTTAACAGGTGCATCACTGGCAAACAACAATACTGTGCAATGTAAACACAACCAATACAAGTCGGCGCGTTTCAAGTCCTGTTTATGAAACCGTTTGCTTTTCAGATGAGGTGAAAGGTCAGAAGGTCATAACCAGGCAGGTGTTTAACCTACAAAAGCAAAAAGGATCGACATTTATTGATCCGCGCACATAGGTCAGGTCAGTAGGTGACGATAACGACGACCAATCAATTTCGATAAACGAATTTAATTTTCAGATTATTTTTTCGTAAAAAAAAGTATTATTTGTTTAAGTAAGTTTTATATGGACTCTATAGTACAGTGTTATTGAGAGAAGCAGTCGGCTCGTCCCAACCACCGCCCGGAAAAGTAAGAACCGACCATTGATCTAAATCTAAATCTGATCTAAACCAAACGTGGTCTTATATAGACTAATAATTCAATATTATTTTTATCCAGATACATTACCACGTTTACTTTTTATTCGTCGGACATTTTTTCAAAAGATTGGGTGACATGTTTTACTACCCCGAAGTTTTAAAGCGCCGAACAGGATGCTTTTCTACAATCTGGTGAGTAAAATGATCTACAACTACAACTTGATGCACTTGAAGTTTTTATCTAAGAGTAAACTATTTTACTGTGTTAACATATTAATAGTAGGGAACATTATTTCTTCTTTTTCTTCTTAATTTTCTCCATTATAAAGCTACAGCATCTAATTTGGATCTCTTAGGCCGAGATCCACAGTGCAGGTGGTCTCCTAATCTAAAATTGATTTCTTTCCTCCGTGGCAAAAGCCTAAAAGACATTTAGCTGATAAAGTGGGACAACTAAAAAAGACTGACTTCATCATGACAACTTTTTTAAAAATTTTTTGATGCAAGAGTAAGTATTATGCACTTTTAAATAGAAATTTGGCACAGTACAATATTTAAGTCGGTTTTATAGCCTTAACATCAAAACAGGAAAAAAAGTTATGTCACTGATCTTAAATTTTCTCTGCCCCCACCTAAACAAGGATGTTAGGTGATTTTGATCATATGGTTTGATCATATGATCAGTAACAGTAATTAGTTATCAGTCCAAAAAAAGTCCACGAAAGCCTTAAAATGTCCCACTTCATATGACTTCCCACTTAGAGCTCTAAGGTTTATTGACTGGTAGGTTTTTATACCTACTTAACATTCAAGCACACAATCGTACGCCTTCCAAAAAACAACTGTAGTAACCTGTAATAAATTGTAAGATATTTTTAACATTTTTTTTTTTTTTTTTACGATAAAACACACTGCAGTGTGTACAATAGGATCATTAGAAGTAAGTTGAGTACCACAGACATAAGTCCCTATAGGGATTCTTTTCATTGGGGACCTTTAATATTTTTTTTATATTTGCCTGGGGTTAAACATTATCCAGTTTAATGATTTTAATTGGCATAAAAAAGTCTGTGAGCCCAGGTGCATCACTAGTAGACATAACAATGATCAGCAATAAAAACAACAAGTCGGTGCCTTTAAAATCCTGTTTATAAAACCATCCTTTGAAGATGAGGTGGAAGTTGCATCAGTTTTACCAACTGACCAATGGCTCCCATTGGTTGACTGCTCCCTCACTGAGAGGTGTTTTGGGCGAGGAGGTTTCTTCAACTGCTTCCTTGACCCCACCTACGCCCCATATAATCTTTTCTCCACGCTTTTTTATTGACAAACCAGTATTATTACTACAGTATTACTCTTCCTAGCTGGTTCTAGGTATTCTGCTAGTCTTAATCATCTATTGTGAACTTGTGTGTTTGTGTCAATTACAGGCCACTGTAGCTCAAGGGGATGGGAGGGATGGTGGGGGGTGGGAGGGGGCGGCTGTGTCAGAGTCCTGTCCCAACCACAAAACTGCTCTGCCACTGTTGTTGCAATTCCTAGGGGTTGCCAGTAGAGGTCGATAGAGGTCGCAGATTACGTAATGCCTCTTGAACATTATTGTCTAGATTAAAAAAGCAGAAAGTCGTAGTTCTTTAAATTGTTACTCCAATCAACAGCAGTAAAGCCTGCTTTGTCGTTTATCCAAGCACTAAATTCATTCTGATAGTAGCCAAATGAAAAAAAGCATGGTTTGACGACAGCCTTCATTCTTCTCTGATTTATAGGCTGGTTGCTACAAAAGGCATCAAAGTTCCACGACGGGATTTCCTAAAAGTCAACGTTAAAAGCACCTGGTAAGATGTTATTTTACTCCTTTTCCAATACTCTTATTTGGCTAAACTGTGAGCCCGACAGTTACCGTAACGCTAATGCCCATACAGTGATGACATCATGGACTATGTGCTGGAGCGGGTCCCACCCCCGCGGCCAGGCCTGCCACGACCTCGTTTCTCCCTCTACCTCTCCTCCCAGCTCCAGTATGGCCTCATTGTCGTCTACCATCGTCAATGTGCTTTTCTACTGGGTAAGGGAATGATCAGATGTGGAAAGAGATGTTGAGACAGGTATGCTGTTGCCTGGGTGTAGTCTCTCTGTTTGAGAGGTTGACCTTCTGTCCCTGTAGAGGATCTCCAGACCATTGTGGGCCGGTTAGCCAAGCAGAGGGCCTCCCAGAAGATTGACTTGGATGACCAAAACAAGTGAGTACGGTTACACAACATTCAAGGCATTTCTCTGTCCTTACAATTACAAAATGACCACTGTGACTCGCTGCTGTACGTCCCGTTTTCCCTCAGACAATCTCAGCTCTTCCCTGACGCCCTGTCTCTCCTGGGAGAGGTGGAGGGAGCCTCGGACCCCTTATTTGGATTGATGCACTTTCAGGATGCCATGCCCAGTCCCGGCACACTGATAGAGGTACCCATGTGCCCAAGTAGGCAGCTGAAAATTGTTAACACTTAACTATTTTAGTAAGTGAAAGTTAAACTGGAAATTAATTCAATAGTTATAGTGATACCTAACCTGCGCCCTGTTAGCCTCTACCTGTTTGTTTCTCAGACGTATTTGAGAGGAGCCTCCCCAGAGCACCCTGAACTGACCAGTCCTGCTACTCCACTAGAGGATAGTAAGACAAGACAAGATAAGATAAGACAAGATAAGCTAAGATAAGACCAGACAAGACA